>JAVTVY010024251.1:0-90477 GCA_036873755.1 Hanleya hanleyi
AATGCTATAATAATTTAACCAGGGCTGTTCCAGAAAAAAAATGTGGCGGGGGGGAGGGGAGATTTTTCAGTTCTATGGTATATGTGTGGTGAGTGGTATACAGTCATTTAACATTGAGGAGATAATGGTTTATGGGGAGTTGGGGTCAGGAAAAGCTGTCTTCCCCCCCCCCCCCACCCCATGTACCATTTTTAGGGGTTCATAGACGTCAAAATATTAAGTTTTTTTTCTCACTGAATTGAGTTTTTGTCCAATCAATATTCAGTTTTTCTAGAATATTACCCCTTTAATGTGTAATATTCTAATACTTTAACATTGGAATTTTTGTCAGAACTGAGTTTCTCATAAGTTTACCATGAATCTCCCCCGAACCACTTCTGAAACTCCTTTAATTGTCCCCCGCTACTTAGTAGGGGGGGGACTTAGAAACACCGGTGTCCGTGATTCCGTAATTCCGTGATTCCGTAATTCTGTAATTCCGTAAGATTTTCTTGTCCGGACAATAACTCGTGAACGATTTAACCGATCAACTTCAAACTTGGTGTGTGCCTTGACATTGGTGAGAGGACGGTTGGGATTGTTTTTCAGCAATGTGCGTAATCAAATATGGCCGCCGTCAGCCATTTTGGATTATAAGCAGTTCGATCTTAGATTTTCTTGTCCGGACAATAACTCGTGAACGATTTAACCGATCAACTTCAAACTTGGGGTGTGCCTTGACATTGGTGAGAGGACGGTTGGGATTGTTTTTCAGCAATGTGCGTAATCAAATATGGCCGCCATCAGCCATTTTGGATTATAAGCAGTTCGATCTTAGATTTTCTTGTCCGGACAATAACTCGTGAACGATTTAACCGATCAACTTCAAACTTGGGGTGTGCCTTGACATTGGTGAGAGGACAGTTGGGATTGTTTTTCAGCAATGTGCGTAATCAAATATGGCCGCCGTCAGCCATTTTGGATTATAAGCAGTTCGATCTTAGATTTTCTTGTCCGGACAATAACTCGTGAACGATTTAACCGATCAACTTCAAACTTGGGGTGTGCCTTGACATTGGTGAGAGGACGGTTGGGATTGTTTTTCAGCAATGTGCGTAATCAAATATGGCCGCCGTCAGCCATTTTGGATTATAAGCAGTTCGATCTTAGATTTTCTTGTCCGGACAATAACTCGTGAACGATTTAACCGATCAACTTCAAACTTGGGGTATGCCTTGACATTGGTGAGAGGACAGTTGGGATTGTTTTTCAGCAATGTGCATAATCTAATATGGCCGCCGTCAGCCATATTGGATTGTAAGCAGTTTGATCTTGTCCGGACAATAGCTGGCGTACGATTCAACTGATCTACTTCAAACTTTGGGAGTTCCTTGACCTTAGTGAGAGGACAGTCATGTATTATGTTTTATGGATGTGCATAATCCAATATGGGTGCCATCTGCTGTATTAGATTTATGTTAAGCTCATCAGCGATATCTCCATTTTCAAATCATACTGTTATCAATGATATGAGATATCATTGACCCCAAAAAATCGACCATAGAGGTCCATGGCCCCCGCAGCAGCAGCGCCAGTTATGGTGGATGTAATCCACCATAACTGGTGCTGCTAGCGGGGGACATGGACCTCTATGGTCGATTTTTCTGCTTTGTTTTTTAGACAACTTTGGCTGTAGATGGGAGAACATGGGCTATATGTGAGTTGCCATATCCCCCGTTCGGGTATGCAGCATCTACCACGGACAGAGAGGGGTCAGTGAGGTGTGACCCGCCCGTTGTCGTCACCCAACACGTGGAAACGCCCAGAAAATTTATTGTCCTAAATGCTCAGGTATTTGTGGCTTGAATAGTTAGTCATCTTGAGTTTTATAGTTATTAAATATCTCCTATTTCAGATGTAGAGAGGTGGGGTGTGGGCACAAGAAATATACAACCACAGTATGTGATTCTAAATGGCTCACATAAGCAAGATTTAAGTGTTGTCGCAATCATCCTCTGAGCAGCGCACAATTTTTGAGTGGACGAGCATGACAAATTCCAGTAACATTTGGTGTTGGTCTACTGAAATTCACTGATTGTCCAAATAAGATAGCTTCAATTAATTTCTGAAGTATTATTAGAGAAAAAAATGATTCGAATGAAGAAACACCCATTATTCCTACGAAGTAGGCTACCATCTGCAAATTGTCCGGTAGTCAGTGAGTGAGTGAGTCCATCCGAATACTTTCGTCGGCAAAATAAGGAGAACCGTTGACATTAGAACCTTGATTTTTTGCATGAAGGTGCATTAGGGGACTTATCAGCAAGTTCTGAGCTGACCTACTTTTGATGAAAATTTCTGGTGATTTCTGATGAAAATCACTGGTGATTCTGACTTGGGCTGTGCCCATCTTAATATAGGCAGGATTTCAGCTTGGGGCGGGGGGATTTCCAACAGTTCAGTGTGTGTCGGAGTCCTAATACCTACGTTACTTCGTAGGTCCTGTGATGTTAGTCACACTGCCATGTGCATATTAAGCACAATTTAGGTTTCAGCTTCATATCACATATACTTACAGTTGAGACCTTTTACCTCTTGAAGCTAGTATTGCTGCTTGTACTAACACTCCAGTAGCTCTGTTTTACAACCTGACAAACACACAAATTTCACCGTACTAATAATTTATTACCCACATGATACCTGTATTTTACCCATCATGCTCCTTGGACATTTCTCTGTTTACAGGGCAGTCATATTGTGGGTAAGATGAGACCGGTGGATCAGCTACGACAGCTCTTACTGGACAACCAGGGACCAGATAACCAAGAGGTGAAGGCCTTCTTCAAACTACACAAGGTATGGTCACACACAGAATGGCTACACTATGACAGCAGACTAACCTGTATTGGATTACTTTGGCATGGAGAGTTGGCATAGTTTGCGATATTGGTGCAGGAATAAGCTAGAAAAAATGCCTATTTTAGATGAAGTCAGATAATGTTAGAGCAGTCTGATGCTGTCCCTAACATGTCTAATTCAGGGCTCCCGAGGTGTGGTGAGTGATCACTCGCGCACGCCTCCCACACACCTGAAATACCAAAATACCAAAATTCACCCAAATTAGAATGTAAAATTCTGTGGACAGCGTATTGATAGCCAACTTTATTGATGTGAATGTTTGCAATATCCTATTTCCGAGTATATTTCTGCCTTTTTAACCGCCTGCTAGTCAAAGCGAAGTCCCGGATATTTTTCCAAATAGTCACTTTCGATCAATCAAGGTGTTTTGTTATGATGATGAAGATGGTCGCTAGCTGTCAACTGCTAAAGGTGGGACATGAAAGAGGGATTATAGAAATGAGAGCTATTCTCTTGCACAGCTCCGATCATTCCATATTTAATTGGCAGTCACTGACAATACCACTGCAAGAAGAATTGATGCCTTAATAAAATGGCAGAGAATGGGGTTTTTTGGAGGATTTCAGACAAGTTCAAAGTTGCAGTCCTCTAGTACTGGCGAAGAAAAGACAGCTAATTTCTGACCAATATCTTACAATATTATGCAATTATTAAAACAAATTTTGGCATCTTGCCTAAAACAACAAATGTATCATTTTTTTGTGTGGAAAAAGAGCATCTACAAGCCTCCAGAGCTTTGAGAGACCTATCTTGCATACCAGAAAGCAGCCCTTGGACCTCAGCTTTGCGACTTGCTTCACTCGCCAACATGTTCCCCATAAATCTGTGGCGACGTCCCTGTCAATGGAGCACCTGGTTAGGCTATAGAGTTATTTCATGTCAATAGAGAAACTTCCAAACTATCCGGGTAAAATTATTTGCCCCTGTCCAGACCTGTAGTTTGCGCTTGAGTCAGGGAGGACAAAACAAGGTATCACTCGTCCGTGAATGTCATATGGCGACATTCATGCAAAAATTGGATATGACGATATCTTCATGACGTCAACAAACAACATGACAATGGTGTCCAAATGCAACATACTATATTGACAAATTCTGCTGTGCCCGATTTTGAGATTGGAGTTGCTATTTGCTTAATTTATTGCACTGTTTTCATCATGCCCTGTCCGTCTTTTCATGTTATCGAGTCACACATCTTGTCCCCTCTGACTCAAGCATCCAGTAGTGAGCAGGGGCAGATTACTCTTATGTGACATTTTGGAGATGGTGACTGATCAGACTAATGACTATACATCCATATTTGGTATTATTCATGTATTCAGGTTGATCAAGGCTGTGCCACGTGTCTTCTTTTGGCGTGCTCCAAACTCCATGTAGATCAGCAGGTAAGGCTAGACTTAGAGTATGAGTAGACATGTTTTTCAGTGATAAAAAGTTTCAACAGTTAGCTTTCAATAGGGTTATGCTCTTCTGAAATGCTTTATTGATAGACACAGAACTTGTTATTATATGTCACTGAGGAGTCGGACACAACTCTGTGTTCCAGGGAATGTTACGAAAGAAAAAAAAAAGGCTGCCATGGACCAAATCAAAATTTAGCAATTGTCCGTTAAACTATTGGATCCATTTACGTGTCAAACATTTATGCTCTTAGGTTGTTTGGAATGGTATCATCACAGAAATATTTATGTCGTGTTGTTTTAGGTCGGAGACTGGGCTAGAATGGCCTTCTTCATATTCGGTGGAGAGCCAATCTATAATCTCACTGCCACTGCTTTACCTCCTGCAACAATTGGTCCTTCGGGTTTCCACAGTCCAGGTTTGTTTGTTTTCGTCCTCTTTGAGTTCGAAATTGTGAATTGTAAATACTGAAGTTGCAAGACAATGGAACTTGATCTCTATATATGACCTATGGTAGTGTCAGAGTGCCTAAGACGTGATGAAAAACTTTTCCGTTGTTTCATACTTATGAAACTTGTAGTATGCTGAAATATTGCTGAGCGCGACGTTGAACCTTAATTCTCTCTCTCCTCTAGTACGCTACATAAGTTAATAAACAAAGAGAAAGGCACACTAGCCGAAATCTAGTGCATCTTTGCCACAGAATTTAAACCAGTAATACAGATCATAAAATTTGATACATCTGACTGGCATTCTGACCCTACCAAAACCTGTGTGTATAGACTAAATTTACCTCCCCATGCTGAAGAGTTCCAATTTCTTGGCACGGCACTGTAACCAATAAGATTCGTATTGAGTTTCATGGAGATCATTTTGAATTATAGCCCAATTCGGAAAGGGGTTTATCTCCCTTGTTTCACTAGCGGCGTGCTGGTGCAGAGATCTTCTGGGAAGGCACTCACAATTAGTTTTAATAATAAAATATTCTATTTTTCGAAAAAATTAACTTCATAATGTACTCGAATACAGGATCTATCAGTTCACGTAGAAAAGATTAACAGAATAGTTTTTCAAACAAATACTCTGAAATAGTTTATCAATATTGTATTCAAAATATTTGTGGGTGCCTTGAAATCGAGGCAACTACTTCCCTGAAGCAGCCTTTCGTACCTCTAACCTCAAAGAGCGGCAGTTATTCAGGGGGAAATCAGACACTTTCCGGAAAGGGCTATAGAAAGAAAGCTGGAACAGTACTATTATGTAACTAGGGACATGTACAAGTTTAGTGTTGAAGTGGGATCCACCAGAATCTCATAATGATCTGTACGGTAATTCCCCTAATAATTTGATCACCGGAAGTGCAGCAAAAATGTCATGTTTCTGGCAATATTCTTCATGGCATCAGCTACAAAGTGTCACATTTTGTCATTATATGGCTTTTCTTTAATTCGCATGAAGAATGGGAATGTTACTTTTTATTTGTGTTTGAATAACAAGAGTTGAAAAGTGAACTTCCTGTGATTGAATTATTAGGGGAATTATCGTATATATCGTATTGATCAGACCAGCATCAGTGAAATTGGAGTCGGTACGGAGAGCAACAATGGTGTGGCGGGTGAAAAATGATGTTTTAGGGATTGAGTAATATCGGATATTGAGTATTGGGTAATATACTTAGTAATTCATACGTGATTCGTATGTCTCATCAATGGTCAACCTGATCACTTATTTGAAGAAAACATAATTCTGTATGATTTTCTCATATTTCAGGAAAAGCCGAAGGTATAATCACTTTCTGGAAAAAAATGTTTGTCTAAAATGTTTGTCTAAACCCTTCTCTTCACGCTTGTTTCAAAATGAACTGCTCCCGCTCAAACATTAATTATTTGACCATCAGGTTTTTGTTCGCTTTATGCCATCTCAACACTATGCAGGAAATTAGAGGGAGTATAATTATCAGGGGTTGTGAATCGGGGTAATTTTCCGCATAATTGTCTAATCTCAATGTTGCCGCTTCTCACCCTAATGTTTCAAAAACAATATAATTCATAAAGCCCAACTCACACTACGAACAATCTGTTGTATTAGAACAGAACAGTTTGTTCGTGTTTTTGTTCGTGGTAACCTCACACTGCGAACATTTTCTCTTGACTGCCAGTCTCCGCGACCAAGCAGCGAGGCCATTTTGTTGTGTCATGTGAGATCGGCTTCGTCACATGACCGACAGCTACCAGTTGATTGGATAACTGTTGGTAAATGTTCGGCAAAATGTTCGCGATCACCACACACTGAAGACAAAACCTTGTTTCAGGGCAAAACATGTTCGCAATATCAAACAAGTTTGATCTCACGAACATTTGTTCCGAACATGTTTTCTGTTTCTGGGCACCTCACACTGCAAACAAAACATGTTCTGAACAGTGTTTTTTGTTCCAATACAACAAAATGTTCGTAGTGTGAGTTGGGCTTAATGGGTGCAAGTTTATCTGTGATTTTAAGATTTGTTTCAGTGATTTTCAAATGAAGCCATTCACATCCCATGATCTTTAAATGGTGATATTCCTTGCTGTGGCTGATTGCTGTGGTTAATTAAGGGGACTGATTACTGGTGTCATTCTGTCCTTACATTCATGACTGTTATATGCTTCAGTGAACAATGGTTTCAAGAAATTGAAATCGTTTGTAACTCTCGCTTCGTGTGTCGAGTACATGTATACCACTGTTGCTGTTCAGTGTATCACTTCACTGAAATCTGTGTGAGGATGAACTGTAAGGCTATCTAAAATAAATTTCTAGCTTCATGGGCATTGTCACATTAGTCTAAATTGTTGTGCCACATCAACTCGTAGTTTGATGTCTTGTTTTTATTTGTGCGAAATAGTGTTGTCGAAGGCAGAAATTTTTAAGCATCTCCAAGAACTTAACTGTGTCTGCTTACCAGAAAATGATGGATATATTTGGTCTGTGCAAAAGAAGGAAAAAAAAGAACCTTCCTCTCTCCTGTGAAGCTGGGAATTAAGTTTATTTAGCCAGAGACCTGCCATTAAAAAAGCAAATATCCTAGCATGGTGTCAATCATATTGCTCCGAGTCCTTCCTCAAATCTGCTTGATACTTCACTTCTGTCATGTCTGTACCTTGACTGTAACATTGGCTATTTGACCTTGACCTCGCAGGAATGCACCCTGGGTACCCTCCTATGACCCCCAGTAACACTGTATTGTTTGCCCCCAACCAGAGTGGCTACCCTGGCTCTGTAGCTTCACCAACGCCAGGTAGGAAATAAGGGGAGATAATTTGAACCAAGGGAGACAATTCGGCAGCATCACTTATTATTGCAGCCTATTCAGGAGAAAAATAAATTTTGTTATGAAGATTTTCTTAAACAATATCTTTCCTATGTGTAAATGTTGACTAAGTTAATTTGATGTACTGGTATATCTTGCATCTGTTTCTCGCATCTCGTCAGCTCTTCATTCATTCCTGCAGGTATTTAAAAATGTATGTCACTAAAGATGCTCAGAATTTGAAACTGGATCATACCGAATCAAGCATCTAACATTCTTGTTTTGGTTGTATACATTCTAACAGATTTAACTTCAAATCTGTGTTGAAAATCCTAAGTGTACCAGGATTGAGATAGGGAATTTTTTTTACTAATTAAATATCATGCTATAAAATCAGAGTGAACAAATATATTGGAATGGCAAGCTAACAGAATGGTAAAAAATAAATTCAGATAATCCAGTATATCTTCATTATTCTAATGATTTTAGAGGGTGAACACATTTGGGGGGGAGGGGGAATTTGGATTGTTATACAAAATCACCAGTGTTTTGAGCTACCAGGTATGATATTATAAGAAAACAATACAGAGATGTAAGGACTTCCATTACTTTTTTGTTACTAGATTTGTCCTCTCTGAAACAGATTCTGGGGAAGTATTTTCCCAAGGCCAACATCAGTTGTAGGTGTTATATGTTGGTTTCTAAATTTCTTGACATTTGAAGATCACATTGAATTTGTTCTTTCTGATGTTGAATATACATGTACGTGTTGTTGCTTATTTCATTCTTTCAAATGTAATTTTGTTCATTTAGGATATCTTTCGGTATTAAGAGAATTATTTTGTTGAATTAATTCGGACTGTTTGATTTTGTTGTTCTTTCCTAAGAAACGTCATTTTCCTTCAAATGTTTCCTGCAGTTACCCATTTCTACTGACCAGCTCTTCAGTTGTAATATGGCAAAACGCAAACGGAATGTCAGTCATTAGGTGTTTTAATTTCGCCATGGTTAACAAGAATATATAGAAGTCAACAGGATTTTTGTTATATTTCATCTCTAGTAAATGTGAGATGAGCAGGGGCTGTGATTCATGACTTTAATTTCCTCTTATTTAAAGTGATCGTATACCCTCAAGTAAAGTTCCCGTCAAATGAAAGGCCATTGCGAACAGTGTCGGAAAATATTTATTTTAGTTTTTTTTGATTGTATACTTTGAGTTTCAACACAGACTCATTGTTCCAATGTGCACTTCCAATGTGCATGTTGCAAAATCTGGAAATAAAATGCAAGATTCAAATTGACTTGACACTCATGAGTCACCATCTCCCAGAGTTTGGTGAAACATGCACATTGGAACAGTGAGTCTGTGTTGAAACTCAAAGTATACACACCTTAAACTTGAATCAAGCACTGGAAAGTGCATACAAAGTTTGAAATATATGTATTAAGGCAGTGTGACGTCACTGGGCCTAGATATGATTGCAACAGACCATCATAGAATACCATGCTTTAATTGCAGTATATAATAAAATCGTAAAAAATTAAAATAAATATTTTCCCACACTGTTTGCAATAGTCTTTCATTTGATGGAAACTTTACTTGAGGGTTTATGATCACTTTAATATAATAAATCTGTGAGACTTGCCGGTTTATTATTTATATCTATAACCATCATTATTACCGTTCAATTCATATTCATATTCATTCATATATACATCATGTACATGTAGTCCTCTCTCTATTCTGACATTTTAGGTTTCCACCCAGCCCAGATATCTACCCCTAATGTTGCCCAGCAGGGTATGGCCCCTATGGGGGCTTCTTTTATGGGTGGAATGGGGCAGGAACTTTTATTCTCAGGAAAACATAATGGCATCTGTATATACCTAGGACGAATTTTAAGGTAAGTATCTTGTGTTGAGAGTTTTTGGCTGATAAAATGTATTAAACCTGGTCACAGTCAAGTGTTAGCCAGAATAACTGTGCTGTGTATCCAAATATCACACTTACACACTCATCCTTATTGACCCCCAATGAGATACAGTATATAAGTGATGGGTGGTTGGGTGGGCACTGGTTCCAGTTGCTTCATTGCATTTGATGAGCAACAGGAACTTGATGATGTGATGTCTAGTACTGTAATATCGCTTGTCTTTATTGCACCATGTGTGCTGTCCTCATTGTTTTATAGGGTGGGCGGAGGGTGTCTGGTTCTATGCTGCTTCAAAGATTTCCTCTTTGAAGTAGCAGGAATGCAACTTGATGTTAAATCAAATGACCGTATACCACCAACCACACATATAACATAAAACTGAAAAATCTTCCCATGTACTTCTTTCTGGAACAGCCTTCAATGATCTTCATATTGCCTTACATGTTGCACAATATCATTCTAGATCTCTTCACAATCCAGTATGGTTGATATCACTGCGATGCAGTTCAGACTGATAGTGTGCTTAGTGGGGCATATGTGTTCCTGTGGACATTTACTCATCTTTCAGCAATACAACACTGGTCTTCCAACAGTTACATGTAAATAGTGCTGTTGGTAAATATGCTCATTGACACAGTCACCATTTCAAGACCGGGTACTAGATTTATTTTGGAAGCTAAAGAATTATTTGGAAAACCTATTCTCATTCTTTGAAATTTTATTTATAAATTAACATTCATCCATGACCCTGTTTTGTCTTTTATCCTTTCTTGTCCATTGGCATTGGTCCTAAACTTTATCTTTTTGAAATTATGAATTGCTGGTTGCTAGGGTAGCACACTTTGATGAGAATCCCAGTGTCTGTTGCTGTTAGTTTAACAAATTTTTCTTCTTCTTTTCAGACCTATTTGGGAATCGTATGTCGTGTCGGAATTTCCACATCAAACGCCTCAAGGAAATGTAACTTATGTGAGTCCATTAAGAGCAATACACCTTTCTGCATCTCACTGGTTGATACATGTGCCTGGGTCAGAGGATCAGAAAAAGGATGGATACTCCGGTGGCATGAATAATCAATATCTGGTTAATCAATGCTGGTTGGTGAAGAATCTCGGTCAATCAAGATCAATTAGATGATCAGGATAGTCAATGCTGATTGGTTGATAGTCACGATCTCGGCCAGACAAACTCGAGTATCCAGATAATTCAGGTTAATCAGTGCTGATTGGTTGACAGTCATCACCTTGACCAATCAAGAGATTGATAAACTGATGATCGGGTAATCAGTGCTGATTGACTGAGATTCACAATTCCGGCCAATCAGGATGATTAGATGATCAGAATAATCAATGCTGATTGGTTTTTGAAAGTCTCGATCTTATCCAATAGGGATTGATTATCCAGGTGATTTAGGTAGTCGTGCATCATGCTTGTATCAAAAGATGTCCTATATTTCGGGGAGACTGTTATCTCTGGGCCTCATTGAGGGGCTTTTAATGTGCCAAAAATAAAAAATAAAATGTTTGCAAGCCAGTGAGTGTCGTGATTCTTGATTTACAGTGCTGTGAAGTACGGTAGTCTATTCATCATGTTAATGTAAATTTTTATTTTATTTTCTGATTTTAAACATATAGACTAGCCTGAAACCTGTCCTTCAGATGGGGAAAGTGAACAAATCTGAGCAAGCTATTGTTGTATCTTTTTACAGTTGACGAGTAGTTTTAGGACAGAGGAGCTTACTTACATGTTAGATCTGGCTGCGGATCTGAAAGACTTTGTGGAATTTAATTCCAAGTTTGACTCACCTCTCCAAGCAGAAAGGTTTGTGTATTTGATAATGTGAACTTTGAAGAAACGATGCCCATATTGATGATACGCCTGTCAATAGACAAGGTCGTATGATGCGATCATAATTTCTGTCCATCAGTTCAGAAGGTACAGGATTGGTACATAGACATTTTAAGGTCAAAAGTGCAAAGGTCAAGGTCAGGGATGTGGTTTATTGCAAAGGAGAAGCCTATTGATTTTTGCTCCACAGCCAATTTTGAACATAAGTTAAATTCTGCGTGGTTCGTCCATTCATCTGTCCATCTTGCTAATAACACAATATTCCTTGAAGGTGTGAGGCTTTTCAAATTATTTTACATATGCAAATGGCGATGGGTCCAGGGAGAATCCAGATGGGTTTTGATACCGGTATACCAGTATCGGCGCCCAAACTCACGCACCCAAATACTGTCAAACCAAATTCAGGGAACGAAATATACATTGATTTGTCGGACATGTCTGGCAAAAAAACGTACTGTCCGGTAAAAATGGGTTGTCCTTCGGACGATTGTCCGACGGAGTTTATCAGCCCTGAATCACTAGAAAATATAAAACATGCTATGAGGATATATAAAAACATGCTATAAAATGGCTTATAGGGGTAACTATTACGTCTTTTCTTATTTTTCTTCGCTGAATTCGCGTACAAATGTCGACGAAAGTCAACTAGGTCGCCTACCATGCTTGATGTTGTTGTTGTTTTCGGAATGGAATGTTGAAGGGCATTTCCCTGTGACCTACAGTTTGATTGGTCTGAATTATCGACGTCATCCTTCTACATTTACCATGTGTCTATGAGCACTTTACATCTCGGCTGCTTGTCAGGCAGTTGAAAGTATTTATAGGCCATCGGGTGAAGCGTGTCGGTCACACGCAATGAGGTGTACATTGAAGGGAAACTTCGTGTTCGGTCGATAAAATGGCGGCCCTGTAAAACTTTGACTTTACGTGAGAGATAAACCAAAAGTAAAAGGCGGAGGTCGCTTGAGAAATTCATCTCGGAAATAGTTCAATGAAGCAAAATAACATCAGTTTGTCTGACAATAACTTTTGTCCTGACAAAGATGAAAATGTCCGGCAACTTTTTTGACCAGCAGGACAAATGTCCTGCTGATGATTTTGAATATTTCTACCCCTGAAATTGAATGTCAGCTAAAATCTAAACCCAAACTACATAAAATCACTCTGATGGACTTCTTTTTGTTATTTATCAAAGAAGTAATTGATTATTTCCTGTGTACAGCAAGTGAAAACACTAAATTTTCCATCTCGCATCATGCTTTTTGACTAAATTCATGTGGGCTGCCATTTTAGCCTATTTCAAGCCCTCTGCGCATCGGTTTTACACAGGGTTTACTTCCGGTTCTGCAGTTTTCAGTTTTGCGATTATCGGATAGTCGACCGGTGTCAGTAGCAAATTGAAGATGACTGACTTTAACCTATTTTGTCAAGGAAAATTTTTATTATTGGTGATGTGTTTTGAAGGATTACATCTAGGCTCCCCAAATTCCTACCACATATGCAACTGGTGATAGAAACATCACCAATTTGACTGACCTTGACCTACATGTACATGAATTTAAGTTACTACACTATCTCGAGAGATTATGACCAGCTCTCGAAAATTCTCCAAATTGTGTCTCTTAAGTTTTCTGCAGCTAAAGGTATCTGGAGGCGTATATTTTAGCCCATGAGTCTCTTTTTTTTTGATCTGGTACAGATTTGGTATTCAAGTGAGCTTCGATGATGTCGTGCAGCGAATTGTACAAATAAAGGCATTCTGTTTCTCTAACATTCCATTAACAGGTGTTCATTTACAGGTTACTGAACATCACTTTTACGACTTGTTTATGAATAGTTTAGGAAATATGGTTACCGTATTCAATAGTTTAAGTGATATGTTTAACGAGTACCATTTGCAAAGAGCATTGTTACCATGGTTATTAAGATTTTTATAATCTTGTCAATTGCCAAAATAAAGCCCTTAGTAACCTGTTGCTATGATAATTATATTCCTAGAACATGTAGAAATATTACATTTTTGCAAAAAAAAAATAAACAGAAATAGTTTGCATAATGCTATAAATAAGTTTGGAAGAGATTAGTCTGTGACTAGTCGAGCATATTAAAATTTAGCTCATTATTTTGAGTTCACTTGGTGACATTGTCAAATCTCATTTGGATAACATTCCTGAATGCAATATCAAGAATAGGACCCTACCCGTGTGGTTTCTGGGTGTGAAAAGGAATAGGAACCAACGTCGTGATATGACTGAAATAGTGTTGAAAGCGGCGGTAATTCTTATTCACTCACTCTCTGCAACTACGTACATGACGTATCTGCATGCAGTAAACGACATCCTTGTCAGAGCCATGAGCACTTTATTCCCCTAAACTGATCCAAGAGAATTTAGGTTCCTCTTCAAAGTTTTTCACTGGATTGGTTGAATTTATTCTGTGGCATGTTTGGGCTGGTTAAAGATGTAATCAACCTCAAAATTGGAGCTTTTTCTTTTTCAACTCTCAGTTGCTCTGTTTTCAGCATCAAAGCATGCTACGACATCATAGTTTTATTATACGACAACAGCGAAGTAAATATACACAGTACAAGCATGAAATTCGACGAACTCCAGTCTCGACGTAACATGCACAAGCACAATATCTGGAATAGTGATGACACTCCACATTATGGTGTCAAACGAGCAGTGAAGAAGCCCACTTGTATCTGTGATGTTCCCGTGTTCACCACCAAGCCACACGGTGCACTCCACTCTGGCCATCGGAAAGATAAACGGCATACCATGCCATTTCTTTTTGATAATCAGTTTCTCCCGTTTTCTCATGAACATGAGAGATTGATGTGGACAAATATACTTCATTCTGTTGTAACTTGTCACTCTCGCGCACTTTCAGGAAACTTGCAGTTGATGACCTCTAGATTTTGAGGAAGATTACATCAGGCATTCTTTCGCTACTATGAGTGGGTTAAAAATTTTGGGCTTCCGACTTTGAAGACCTTTGTATATCATGTTTATGGGATGAAATATAAATTTCGGTCAAAATTGTCTTGAGTTTGACGTGAACTCGTGCATTACAGGCCGTTAAAAGTTTTTCTCTGGACTGGGTAAAATTTTCCATGCTGTGGGTGAGCTTTGATTTTCTACAGGTTTGCTGAGCATACTTTCAAGATGTGCATGCCCTATTAATACAATGAAATTTTTGTTGTTGTCAAAATTAACAGAAGTTGGACTTGACATTTTTCTTTCTCATGCTTGACAATCTTGGTTAATTAATGTTCCCAAAGGGCATGGAATCTGGTTGGAGGTCAGATATGGTCAAACAATATTAATACTTCTCACATACATGACATATTGGGTATTGCCCTGCTCTATTTCTGATTGACAGTTTGAGTTCGCATGATGTGATGGCCACACCTCGTCCTATGGGTCTCCACCGAGATGGAGGGCAAATGGATGAACAGACCAGGCGCAAGCTTCAAGGTTTGTGACGATGTTATATCCAGAGGAAATTCTGATATTCTTGCATAACTATTTCTGTTTTTCGTAATTGCACAGGTGATGGTCTAGTGGTTATAGCGTCCGCCTCACAAGCGGGAGGTTCTGGGAGAGATTCCAGGCTATTTTTTAGACTTGCTTAAATATATAAAACGAATCTGTCTTCAGGAAAATTAATTGTGTCAATGAGTACATTATATGTAAATACATATCATGACCTTTATGAAACACATGAGCAGTGTGACTAACATCACAGGCCTACGAAGTAGCGCAGGCATCAGGTCTCCGACGCGAACTGAACTCTTGGAAATCCCCACCCCCAGTTGAAATCCTGCCTATATTAAGATGGGCACTGCCCCAGTCAGAATCACCAGTGATTAATCACCAGAAATTTTTATCAAAAGTAGGTCGGCTCAGAATTTGCTGGTAACAGTCCCCTAATGCACATTCATGCCACAAATCAAGGGTTCTCCTTATTTCGCCGACGAAGGGATATCATGACATTTATTAGCATGTAGCTTGTCTGCATGAACTGAAACTAGACCCTTTTTATCATGGTTACTCTTATTTTTTCACGAAGTAGGCTCTCAATTGCAAATTGTCTGTAACGAGTCGGTCAGTCCATCCGAATCCTTTCGTCGGCAAAATAAGGAGAACCGTTGACATTAGAACCTTGATTTTTGGCATGAATGTGCATTAGGGGACTGTTACCAACAAGTTCTGAGCTGAACTACTTAGGTGATCTATAAACCTCGAAATTTTGAGAAGATTTCAGGTTATTTCTAGATAGAGGGCCCCCAAGTCATCTCTCGACCGTCTCCCTTATTTCTAGATAGAGGACCCCCAAGTCGTCTCTCGACCGTCTCCCATATTCCTACGAACCGTTGACATTGATACGCACTTAAATCATATCAAACCCTACTTCGTAGGTCCTGTGACGTTAGTCACACTGCTCGTGTAATATAAACAGAGCTGTAGGACCTATTCATGAAGTTTCAATGACCATTTCTCTATGCTATATTTTATCTTCCATATTTACCCCGTCATGTTCCCTCTATGCGCTCATTACTGTTTTCACATTTACCGTCATAAAATTCACACCCCATATCTAGTCATGAACCAGGAGCGTGTTGAATAGGAGTTACATCGACTCATTTCTTTCTAGGTCACCCAGTCAAAGTACGTCATTTATTCACCAATTACTCTTGACTTCGGAAGGGAAATTCAATCAACTTGATGAAAATGTTAAATGCATCTGAAACACGGGCCCCTATCGAACACATGCATAGAGTTTGACTGTACCTCTAAATTCACCCGACAGTAGAGTAGAGTAAGAAATGTTGCAGATCACCCGTCTAAGTTTCACGCAGTCGAATGATTGTAGACTCACTCGTGTCAACAAAGCTTGAACAACATACACATGTGCCATTATTAAAATTTGTAATCAAATTTATTTTCACGGGGCGATGTAGGCCCGTAGGGACTAATGGTCCTGTCTTGTAGTCAGAAAAAATTGAGCACCAGCTCTGTGTCTTGCTAACACAGCAAAAGATAGAGTTCTTACACGACAAGAAAGAGGTCTGAAACTTCCTTCTTTAGAGTGTCCAGGTTTCTGTGTTTTTAATGTCCACGTATAGTTGCAGGTCTGATATGTTTAAGTTAAATTTCCATTTATCTAATTTTATGCGTGTTTTCATTCATTTTCCAGTGGCACTACTTTCGTGCTCAAAATATGTCGTCTGCTAAACCACAGATTTTGAGAGGCGCATGTTGAGTGATTTTGTGGGACTAACTCATTCTCATTAGAAAGCGTGTTTGGGCAGTAATTTAGTGTTAAATAATACCAGTATAAGTGTAATTCATTGTAGAAAACAATGGGATATTTCACTTTGCCTGTATTCATTTACATTTTCATGAAATATGCGTGTTGAGTTACAGTTTGGAATTTTCGCCATTTAATCTTACCCCTCAAGACCCTCTGCATTATCTTTTTATAGTAAGTTTCTAAAATCCGGTGGTGGTCAAATCATTTACGTAATAATTTCCCTGTATTCAGAAATGTTTTCTTTGCATTCTGCTTCTGAAATATTCATGGAATGTTGCAAGCATTTCCCCCTGATCTACAGAAAGAGCTCTGCATATGCTGTGTTTGAAGCTGTAAAGTGACAGGGGAGATAACCAAATAGAACTGTAATATACTAGAGGTGTACTGACAGGAGGAGGTACATGAAACAATATGATGCCATGAGAGAATGCATCCCAGCATAGCTCCAGTCCATCTAACCATGAGGATTTTACATTGTATCTCAATACTCATTTTTACCCCTCGGCCAATTTTGGCCATGGGGTATTGTCGTCTTATACGTCGTCTTGTACGTCCGTCCGTACGTCAGTACGTGAGCGAGATAGACGGAAAACGGTTCCACTGAAGAATTCCTAATTTGGTATGCTTATTTACCTAGTCAAGGACCAGAAGCCTATTGAATTGGGACCTGATTGGGTGGAAACCTTGGCGGCCATCTTTAATTTTATGCAAAATGGATAATGATCCATATCTCGGAAATTCTTCAACTGTTCAATACGAAAGTTGGTATACATCATCGATACATCAAGCAACTTTCAACGAATTACCAAACTGGCTTTTCTGATTAGCTGGAAATCCTGGAGGCCATCTTTAATTTATGCAAAATCGATAATGATACATATCTCTGTTACCATTCAATTGTTTTATATGAAAGTTGGTATACATCATCAACGCATACAGATACTTTAAATCGGGACCTGATTGACTGAAAACCTTGGCGGCCATCTTTATTTTATGCAAAAACTTTAATGATATATATCTCTGATATCATTTAAGTGTTCTATACTAAACTTGGTATACAGCATCGATGTATCAAGAGACTTGCAATGAATAACCACATCAGTTCCTCTGAGTGGGGAGAAGGATGGGCGGCCATCTTTAATTTATGCAAAATCATTAATGATCTCTTTCTCCGATACCATTCAAGTGCTCCATGTAAAATTTGGTATACATCATCGATGCATCAAGAGACTTACGACAAATGACAGTTCTGGTTTCTCTGATTGGGCGGAAACCTTGGTGGCCATCTTTAATTTATGCAAAATCTTTAATGATGTATATCTCTGATACCATTTCAGTGTTCTATACGAAACTTGGTATACAGCATCAATGTATCAAGTGACTTTCAATTAATAACCACATCAGTTCCTCTGAGTGGCGGGAAGGATGAGCGGCCATCATTAATGATCTCTATCTCTGATACCGTTTAAATGCTCGATGTAAAATTTGGTATACATCATTGATGCATCAAGAAACTTATGTAATGAATACCGGTTTCTCTGATTGGACGGAAACCTTGGGGGTCATTCCTAATTGCAAAATTTTTGATAATCTGTATATTTGTGACTTGACTGCTTGGTGTTCCTGACATCTTGGTTCAAATTGAGTACATTATGAATGTACCCAGAGCCGAGAGGTTTTCAGATGCGCAGCTTTGTATTGTTATTTACTGCTGAAGGATATGCTTTCGATTATCTGAAAAAAGGGAAAAATTTTACAAATATTGGTAACATGCAGTGAAGACATTATTTTATCATTTCATCAGGTTGGTTTCATAATAAATGTCTGTCCCAGCGGGTTTTTTTTAAATATATGTATGTGTGCAATTACATTAATGCACTAGAGTTCCTTGTTGAGAGGAATGTGTGAGACTACAAGTATGGCTCTTCACCATGAGATGGAATATCAAAGAGTTAGTGGAATTATTCCAACAGCCTATAACATTTAAATAGCCCTGTTTCAGTGCCTAAGGCTCTAGTTATTTTTCATTTTAAATTCCAACTTTTTCACAAATTTAATCAGAACCTAGCCGAGTGCACAATTTTGATGTGGTAGCATTTCTCTAGATATGTAACTGGCTGACTGCGGTCACCATTTTTACATGTAACTGCTACTCATCTCATCGAGTGGGTTACTTAGGGCTCACTTGGGTCTAACTTGTCAATGACATCACATACCAGTTGTTGGGTGGGTTCAGGTTCCTGTTGCTTCAATGCATTTTGCTGAGAAGTAACAGGAACTTTAGCACTGTAATATCACTTGTCTTCATTGCACCATGTAAGTGCCCTGTCTGTGTCTTGTGCGCTGTCCTCGGTGTTTTATAGGATGGATGGAGGGTGTCTGTTTCCATGCTGCTTCAAATATTTCGTCTTTGAAGTAGTAGGAACACAACTGGGCTGGGTGGTGCTTAGTTGGTTCATTGTGATATAGCTGAAATATTGTTGAAAGCGATGTTAAATTCTATTCACTCACTCACATACCAGTTGAACGACATTCTCACTTAACCAGATCAGTTGGAGCACGTTGTGTGAGCAGGTCGAACATGCCGATGCTGATGTAGCTTTTGATACCGAATCTCTGCCATCTGTTTTCTGACGTTTGCGTGATACTTTCAGCTGAGGCCCAGACGATCGAGAAGACGTCGCTGCACAGTCTGGAGACGTTACTCGGGCAGATTTGTGAGGTTCTCGGACTCCTCAAGGTGTTGGTCGATCATCAGTTCCACCTTCTAGCAGCCACACTCAACAAGGTGACAAATATGTTGGATACATTAGGGCTGTTCCAGAAAATGGCCCACGGGGTTGGGGGGAAAGACACCTTTTCCTGACCCCAAACACACATGTACCATTTATCCTATGTTAAATGACTGTATACCACCCATACGTCACAGAACAGAAAAACCTTCACCCTATCTCATGCATTTTTACTGGAATAGCCCTTAGCATTCTGAAGCCTTTATTCTTCAGTGCCATTTTGGGTAAAAATGTGGGTATGGGCAATAGGGCATTCAATAAATAATTTTGTTGGACAGATTTGATTAGACACGAATGGGCTGCTTATTTCGGTATATTTTTCATTTTCAAGAAGCAGCTTGAAGCATTCTTGAGCGTGAAATTTTCCTTGCTATGACACGAAAGATATCCTATCAGGTGTAGGCTCATTATCTCCCTTTGATTAGGTTAAATACCTGTGATAAAGGTGGGGTATTTTATAAATCAGCGGGTGACCCAGTCCTCTCTTATCAAATGCCACCATTGGTAGTCCAAAACCCTGACCCTGGTGACTGTCGCAATTTCTGCTGGCATGGCTGGGGGGATCATACTTATATCACTAGTTCATATACTCGGCCATATCGAACAGCATTCTATTGTGAAGAACGAATAGTATGAAACTATTGACTTGTTGTGAGGGGAATATGCAGCTTTGTTGCCCCGAGGATGTGCATATTGCACGAGCCGCAGACGAGGGCAATATCATATTTATCAACTTAACTCTGTGCTAATCTATTATCCCCCGAGCAAAATATTGTTTTATGTTTTATTTTGCAAGAGCGCAATCCTTCTGAGTTGGTTGTTTTCAGTGGGCAATCGCCTGCAACATAATTTATCATGCCTTAGATTCCACTGATTCGGAGCTGCTTCACTTCTATCGTGTAAATCTCGCAACGCACGTATAGATGTTCGATGCTACTTGTTAGTTACTCCAATAATGTGCTTGGGTACGATTCTACTTACAATTAGATGGGGGGAGATAATTTATTTCTGCTGTGTTCTCCAGCTAAAATCAACTCGACGAACTGCTCCGTGATCGGCTGTTTGCAGCGCGACTGAGAGAACTCTGTTGTAATTATCTCCCTTTAGTGTATATTCCATGGGGGTGGAATATGCAGTTTTATTGACCGGGAAATATGCAGTTTTATCTCATTACAATTTAAATAGGGAGACACTCTAATAAATATAATATTTGAACATATTGTATTTTGTAGGAACAACAAGATCAGCTGAAGGCCATGTCATTCAAACAACTTGTCATCAATGGCAGAGATGTAAGACCAAAATGTGTTGCCTTACTTTGTAGTGTTTGGTGAGAGGGTGAGGTGGAAATGTTTGGGGGAGAGGATGGGGTGGTGGTGTTTGGATGGAGGGTGGGGTGGAGGTGATTAGGTAAGAGGGTGGGGTGGTGGTGTTTGGACGGAGGGTGCGGTGGAGGTGTTTGGGGGAGGGGGTGGGGTGGTGGTGTTTGGAAGGAGGGTGGGGTGGAGGTGTTTGGGGAGGGGGTGGGGTGCTGGTGTTCGGAGGGAGGGGTGGGGTAAAGGTGTTTGGGGAGGAGGTGGGATGGAGGTGTTTGGGGAGGAGGTGGGGTGGAGGTGTTTGGGGAGGAGGTGGGATGGAGGTGTTTGGGGAGGAGGTGGGGTGGAGGTGTTTGGGGGAGGAGGTGGGTGGAGAGGTTTGGTAGGAGGTGGGGTGAAGGTGTTTGGGGAGGAGGTGGGGTGGAGGTGTTTGGGGAGGAGGTGGGGTGGAGGTGTTTGGGGAGGAGGTAGGGTGGATGTGTTTTGGGAAGGTGGGGCTTGCTTTTCCATGGCAGTCCGATTCTCGTCAGCACTCTAGCAAAATAATTCAAGGGAATCCAACAGATTCCCATACAATTTTAGCAATCTATACAGGGTTCTCCATTTCTTTGGGAACACCTGTACAATCATATCCAAACAGGTGTATGTGGTTGTTAACTGCAGAGCGCAGCGAGGCGTTTAAAAATTAGGGCGGGGGTCTGGGGGTGCTCTGTGGTGCAATCTGAGCCATTTTGGGATGAAATTTCTAAGTTCCTAGCACAGGGTATTTTTATACAGCATTCAGCAATTAAGCTACCCCATCCCAGTCACCCCCCATTTAGCCCATGAAGCCAGATTCCTATCAAGCTTACATAACAATATCAAACAGGTGGATTAAGAAAAATCAACACTAAGTAAGAACTTGGTAGATTTTGAAGTGGAAGCTAAACAAATAGGCTTATGCTGTGTGAAGACATTTGACCTGGCCTAAACTGTTCTGAAATCTGAACTGAACATCATGCCAAATCTACATAAAATCTTTTTGGGGGGGGGGATTATCTTTATGCTCAAAATTGTATCAGAATAATTGCAAAAATAGATTCATTTAAAGTTTATTTCCGTGTTGACAATTAATTGTCACTTAATATGCTGTCATTGGCTTTAACGGGTGAATTTGACGACCCCGTCCCCGTTGTCGTTTGACGTTCTTGTTGTAACTGGCACTGCATCAAATTGTTCGACAGTCACATTTTGAGTCGCTGTCATTAATATTCGGCGGCACTGTACTGACAGCATCGCCATCCCTATCAAAAGATCATCTTTTATTTCGTTTGAAGGCTTCGCTCAAACTCGAAAGACGTTTCATTTAGAAAATTCCCCCTCAACCCCGTACAGTCGCATACAGTCATTCTGTCGACAACTGAAACCGGAAGCCGCGTCCCAATGTACGACGCTTCTGATTGGCTCATCTATTGTATTCAACCAATCAACAGGATTATAACATCGCAAAACCGGAAACAGGCCATGTTATGCAGTGTATAGATTCCGTTACCGTAAGGTTAGAAGAAGTTTGACTGTTTCCTTTTCCTTTTATGATCTTTTTTTCTCATATTCTACCCCAAGCACGACGAAAATTAAACGCACAAAGTCGGCTTGCATTACAACCAAATTGAACTATTAGCTTTATTTATTTTTTCCGGGATATGTCAAAACACCCGGCGGCACTACCTCCGACAGGTGTACGTATACCGCCGGCCGCCGGCTCTTATGGAGAACCCTGTCTATATGGAGCTGATAGTTTGGGATTCCGTGGATTCCCATAGACTTTGATTGCGACAATCTTTCTGAATTTCATCCAATTTTAACAAAAAACAAGGCCTGGAGGGGGTTTGGGCGTGGTGGAGGTGTTTAAGGGAAGAAGGTGCGTGGAGTGGAGGTTTTTTGGGGGAGGGGGTGGTGTGGAGATGTTAGGGAGGAGGGGGTGGTGTGGAGATGATGGGGGAGGGGGTGGAGTGGAGGTTTTTCGGGGGAGGAGGTGGTGTGGAGATGTTAGGGAGGGAATGGTGTTGAGATGTTGGGGAGATCGAGGGTTGATGTGGAGATGTTGGGGGGGGTGATGTGGAGATGTTGGGGAGGGGGTGATGTGGAGATGATGGGGGATGGGATGGTGTGGAGATGTTGGGGGAGGGCTGGTGTGAAGATGTTGAGGGGAGAGGGTGTTGTGGAGATGTTGGGAGAGGGGGCCGAGAGGTTCAATTATCATAGTCTTGTGTCCATTTTCTTTCTCTACCTAGTATGATATTAGGAGGGTGATATTAAATAGCTCTCCATATACATGTTGTTGATAGTTTTCGATCGCCCTGATTATATATAAATAAAGGAGATCAGCAAAAGTTTCAAATACATGGACGTTTTCACAAACTTTTATCTGCCCTGCCTGCCTGATATTATCTGATTGGTTTCAAGATTGTCTTGTTCTTTATCTGGTCTATTTCTACGTTATAGATGTGTGGTTCGTTAATTGCCTGTCTGATCAACCGTTACCTCGATGACAATGCTACAATCAATGCTATCAGTAGCCGACTCCGTGATATCTGTCCGTCATTGTATAGCCGCGATGATGCGGTCTGTTCTAAGGTGAGTGTTAACTCCGATGCGTTGCACAAGCCTTGTGTTTTGAAATTAATATCAAGTTCAGATAGCGAGCTGATATTTCCTTGCAGGATAATATCTTTCTAGCTTTCAAGGGGATGGTTAATAGACCCCGTGAAAACTAGGGACGATTTGCCTCCAAAATAGCCCTGACAGAAAGTGTATTAAGGATTCCGCTGGTGGTAAATCAATGTAATTAACTTTTTGAATAATGTTTGTTGTTGCATTCATAATTGTTTAATATGAGGAAAAACAAAGAAAAAAATATAGGTTGGTTTGCATTGGCAACGTCAAGTGGACTGACCCATGCTCAATTTGATAACCCAGAAAACATAGGTAATAGCCCCAGTTTTGAAGCATATTCATGAAAATTCATATAAAATAGTATTTAACTTTTTCTTATATTCTAACTGTTTGCAGATAATCGCAATGTCTATCAAAATTTATGAAATTGGATGGATGTTGCTTGCAAAATTCTTGTCTGGAAGGCTTTTAAAGGAAATCCCTGTCTCTTAACCTAGGAAAGGGAGATAACCCAATAGAATAAACAGGCAAAATGACTGCCAAAGCCAAAAACCACCAGCGGACATCCTTAATTAAAATATGTTATGGTAATCCCTCTAATAATTCAATCCCCCTATCAAAATTCAGTCATCCCTGATTGATTTTGGGGACAAAATTCAATCGGCTGTCCTAATAAATTGGATCACCCAATAAAATCCTTGAAATAACCGAGAAATAATGGATTATCTGGATGATTTTGAACCATTTTGTCAACTTCCTGTTCTAAATAAATTTGATCACCCCCTGACTTTATAGTACAAAATTTCACTTCCTGTGATTGAATTATTGGAGGGATTACCGTAGCCCCTGAAAAGGAATAATAAAGTATTGGATTTGGTGGACAGTCGTTATGGATTTCTCAGGGTTGTATTAAAGATTGTCGATACAATAGAAAAACTGATTATTAAGAATATATTGATCAAACACTCCAGAAATTGAGTAAGAATATATTGCTCACACTCCAGAAACACTGATTAAGAATATATTGATCAAACACTCCAGAAACTGATTAAGAATATATTGGTCAAACACTCTAGAAACACTGATTAAGAATATATGATCAAACACTCCAGAAACTGAGTAAGAATGTATTGATCAAACACTCCAGAAACACTGATTAAGAATATATGATCAAACACTCTAGAAACTGAGTAAGAATATATTGATCAAACACTCCAGAAACACTGATTAAGAATATATGATCAAACACTCTAGAAACTGAGTAAGAATATATTGATCACACACTCCAGAAACACTGATTAAGAATATATGATCAAACACTCCAGAAACTGAGTAAGAATGTATTGATCAAACACTCCAGAAACACTGATAAAGAATATATTGATCAAACACTTTAGAAACTGGTTAAGAATATATGAAACACGCTAGAAACACTGATTAAGAATATATTGATCAAACACTCTAGAAACTGATTAAAAATATATTGATCAAACACTCTAGAAACTGATTAAGAATATATGATCAAACACTCTAGAAACACTGATTAAGAATATATTGATCAAACACTCTAGAAACTGATTAAGAATATATTAATCAAACACTCTAGAAACTGATTAAGAATATATTGATCAAACACTCTAGAAACTGATTAAGAATATATGATCAAACACTCTAGAAACACTGATTAAGAATATATTGATCAAACACTCTAGAAACTGATTAAGAATATATGATCAAACACTCTAGAAACACTGATTAAGAATATATTGGTCAAATACTCTAGAAACTGATTAAGAATATATGATGAAGCATTCTAGAAACAGTGTGCGCTGTATTATTTTAATATCATAATATTAAACACCCCAGAAAAACTGAATAAGAATCATATTACAAACACTACAGACGACTTATTTTCATTCCATAGGCTAATGAACTACTTCAGGCGGCCAAGTCCAACCCGAACCAAGTGGACAAAAGAAGTCAGCTGAAGGAAGCTCTACAGGTACTATTGTGATTTATGATATCATAGACTCTCAGTAATAACTCAATCACTACATGTGATTATTTCCCACTCAAACCTGTTGGTCAAGTTTATGGCTGCGTTGATCAGAATTAAACTATAAGGTGGTTCAGTGTCAACTGAGTGTTTGAATTACATGTACCGTATCTGTTACTGTTCATTAATATTATTGTAATGCAATTTAATGACTGAAATTGATACCTATGACGAATAATTCATGCTTCATTGATACAAATATATTGACATTATGTAAGGTTCTGTACATGTACAGTACTGCTCAGAAATAACTTAACTGTGACCCAGACATGAGAAGATCGAGGTTGAAATTCCACTGTACGTGTGTGTTCTGCCTGATGGAAGTATTTTTTTAGGATCATGATGTTTCACAGACCATCAAAATCAAGACGTGATCATTCTCACTTTCCAGCACTCTCATTTTTTTTTTTTTTTTCAGGAGAGCCCTTTATCACTCTCCTGGAAATGGCAAATGCAATGGAAAGAGATATTGGAGAAAGTAATCACTCTCGCATTGATCGTGCAAAACAAAATCCAGGAGAGTGCTCAACAGCTCGCAGATTTTTCGAACATGAGAGACCTGTTTTTGCATGATCTGCAAAATGTTCAAAACATGACCTGTTACATGCATGTTCCTACGAAGTAGGCTCTCATTTGCAAATTGTCCAGTAATGAGTCAGTCAGTCAGTCCATCCGAATCCTTTCGTCGGCAAAATAAGGAGAGCCGTTGGCATTAGAACCTTGATTTTTGGCATGAAGGTGTATTAGGGAATTGTTACCAGCAACTTCTGAGCTGACTTAATTTTGATGAAAATTTGACCTACTTAGGTGACCTATAACATTAGGCTTGGACCCCCAAGTCATCCTCCTCACCCTACTTGGTAGGTCCTGTGACGTTAGTCACACTATTCATGTTGTATCGTATATATTCTATTAGTTTTACAAAGATGTTGGCTCGCCACTGAACCTACCCATGGTGTGTAATAGCTTTGCCAGCGTTCGCTACTACGAGGGCATCGTCGACCTCTGTCTGACCGTGGCTCAGAAACGAGACCCTCACCAACTGGCCCTCCATTTCTACAAGAGCGGTGAGCCTCACGAAGACTCAGAGGGTATGCAGGCCTTCTTGAGGAGGTAAGGCCGGAAGAGAAAGTGTTACGATATACTGTTCAAGACTTTTATGTTGGATGTTCAGCCCTCACAATTAGGAAAATTCTCCACGGCAAAAAAATTGCTGAGGAGAAATCAATTGGCCACGGCAAAAAAGGGCTTCACCACGGCATTTTTTTTTGCAGTAGATCTAGTTTTGACTACGATAATTAAATGACTTGCCCAGGATGTTTGCTGGAATTCACAGATTTTCCACTACAATTGGATGCATTCATTTTTGTCATATCAGAAGTTCATAAAATACAGATGAACTTCTGGTCATATGTACTGACCATTGAGCAAAAATTCAAGTTTTTTGTTTGGGGTGACATAACCTTGCTACAAACCATGCGTTGGTAGGTCAATTTTTAGTTTTATTATTTTAATTTTAGTTCTCAATTGAACATTTTCATGATCACATACCTGGTGACATTATTGCTTCATGGGAGTAGAGACACGAGATGTGCGAAACAGAGAAAATATTACCACTTGTATGGATTTGAGTTTTCCTGGTTAACAGATATAACTTCAATATAAGATAGTTTCAGGAATACCCTATATTTCTTAGATGAATTAAAAAAAAAGTTAAAATAAAAAAAACCCTAAAGTTATAGGTGGGGCCTGTAGGGTTAATCAAACAAACAATATTTTAAATTTTGCCTTGGCTTCTTTGCAAACAAGAATGAATAAAAACTCCGATTTTCCAAACTCCTTCTGGTAAAGTTTTTGTATTCCGCCTCCAGAATGTTCAGCACATCCAACGACAGCTTAATATTATTGCCGCTTCTTGGTTTGCCGCGAACTTGCCCATATAGTCGGCCGGAGGCATTCCAGTTTTTTATTACCTCAGGTTCCAGCTATCCATTTATCCGATACGGCGATAGTGACAAAGCCACGTGGTCGTAACATGTTGGCCGATCTTGCACGCCTCAAAAAGTAAAGAAAATTTCGAGCACAGTTTCCACCATTGTCCGCCAGTTCAGGCTTTATGCACGACAACCTCAAATTTCACCATTTCGTCAGCATCGTCATGCTCTCGTACGATGGCAAAGCAAAACAAATTGTCACTGTCAAAACTTTTAAATACCGCTGTGCAGGAGAATGGTAATTGTAGGGGCTTACGTGGAGTACGGTAACCCCAAATGTCGGGCAAATTATATTCCGGGTAATGAATGAAAACATGGAGTATATAAGATATTTAGTGCCAGCTGTAAATAATTAATTTAAGATTACTACTCAGTTCACTATTTCAGGTTGCCGTGCCATTCATAATACAATAATACATAATCCTAACTGTACGTGAATTCCCCTTCATCGTAACCCTCATCATTCCCTAGAGCACTCTCCTCATATGCGGTCGCCTGTGCTATTGCGACAACGAAGAAACGCCAGTGGAGAAATGCCCTGCATGCTGGAGAGTGACAGACATCCAATTGAAGATCTGTGCTTTCCAGATCGGGAATGATCGGCTGTCTGACTGTCAGTTCTTGGAAAAGTGCATTTTGCCGACCGATGTCTCAAAATTATGCAATCAAACAACCACAGCACCAGTAGCTGTCTCGTTTATTAAAACCAAATTTATTAGCAAGAAAAGCCAGTTCAAGGAGACGTATTTTACCATCGACAGTATGTTGTTTACTGACAACAACAACAACATCACTTTACGACCCACGGCAAAAAAACTGCCGACGCGAAGTGATTTTACCCCAGCATTTACCACGGCAATTGCTGTTTGCCGTGGCTAATTGCGAGGGCTGGATGTTCAATAATATTACATGTACCAACTCTGAGCTTCTTCATGCAAACGCAATGCGGGACTTGCACGATACACGGTTCAGGCCTCGGCCGCTTGGATTGCCTTTGTCTTTATTTCCGTTTTATCCCACTTCTATCGTCTGCTAGGCACAGCTGAGTAGGCTGGCCGATCGTTTCGCTTGGACGCGTAGCGGGCGATAACTCTTCGTAATAACCACCGCCCAACCGCCAGGATCGCGCCGAACGACATTTCCAGTTTATTGAGAGAAAGCAGCCGACATGGAAATAGATGTGAAGGTATGTGGTTGATTTATATGATCTTAAGTTCAATACTTGATATAATCGATAGAAACCTGTCGTAGTTTATTCGATTGTGCCGCCATATTCGTTAGCAATGGTGAAAGACAAATATGCCGAATATAAAACCGGCCCGCGGGATGATTGAAATAGTATAAACGTTTCCGTTCCGGGTCGTTTATATTTTGGAAACATTCAAGGAATTCCCGTAGGTAAGCAAACCCTTTATCCCGAGATGTCATGCAGGTAGTTGTCATTTGAACTCCGCTAAAGTCAATGAATACCGCGACATCGGCATTAGCTAACAATGGGTTTAAATGTGTATTCATGCCAGCATGCTGTACAGGAGAGCTGTTAGACCTCAGCGGGAATGGAGCTTTCAAAGCTGCCCTGAAAGACAAGCTCAGTGCCCAGCAGACGATAGAAGTGGTATAAAACGGAAATAAAAACAAAGGCGATCCTAGCGGCCGAGGCCGGAACGGTGTACTGTGCAAGTCCCGCATTTAATGCACGAGCTCTCAACCCTCTTGCCGGAGCCTTTATCAAGTAAACATAAAATAATTTCAAATTTATTATATACAAATGTCGATTTTATTGGTAACTTTAAAGTCCAAAAGAATTTGTTGTTGTTTCAGTCCCCATGACTGCATAATGTTTCTTTTGAATCATGATACCATCTTTCTTCATGGCATCACCAACGCGAACGGCGGAGCTCTCTGTTTGCGTCTCCTTTCTCTTTGTTACTTGTATAGAGTAAGACATCATGACGTCACTGGCGCTTTGTCTCAAGTTATCAAAGTTGCTATGTTACATTCGGAAGAAATATGTCTGTGTCAGTTTCAGTTTGTCAGCATGGTCAATATGTGACAGATTTGTGGAATATGTGCTGATTTCAAGTACATGTATCTTGCTGTATCCAGAAACATATCTCAATACTAGGGATTAGGATTTTACTACCTGATTATCTGCCTATCTCTTTATCTATGTTTGCTTGCAGGCTTACATGTAGGTGCTGTAGCAAATGTACACAGGCAAGCAGAGTGACAGAAAGATATTATTCCAGTTTTCAAATAGCTATTAACACTTGAAATGGGACAAAAAAGCCAGGTTTGATGTTAGTGCAATAGTGCAACCGGGTATGAATATAAAGAAGAGTATGAAAATTTGTACAATATGCCCCTATTTTTGTGAGCAAAGTTCAATAAGGGCTGTTCCAGAAAAAATACAGGGGGGGACAGAAGGCACTTTATATATTTATGTATGGGTCGTTGGGTAAAGAGTTACATCATTACATGGGTGGTTGCCTGATGGATTGTTGGTTACTTATCATATTATTCCTACGAAGTAGGCTCTCATTTGCAAATTGTCCGGTAGTCAGTGAGTCCATCCGAATCCTTTCGTCGACAAAATAAGGTATGAACGTGCATTCGGGGACTGTTACCAGCAAGTTCTGAGCTGTCCAACTTAGGTGACCTATAACATTACGCTTGGACCCCCAAGTCATGTAGGTGACCTACAACATTACGTTTGGACCCACAAGTCATCTTCCTCACCCTACTTCGTAGGTCCTGTGACATTAGTCACACTACTCATGTATTACATACATGTATTATATTCAATAATAATAATATTTAATTACCTGGGTGGTGGGGGGCAAAAAAAAGTGCCTTCTGTCTCCCCATGTACTTTTTTCTGGAACAGCCCGAAGTCGCTAAAAATCATTACAACCACAAAAACATGATGGATTTATCTGAACAATTTTGTCATCTTCCTGATCTAATAAATTCGACCACCTCCCGATTTCAGTTGGGAAATTTCACTTCCTGTGGTTGAATTATTAGAGGAATTAATGTAACTCGAAAATAAAACAATGTGAGTCAAGAATAGTTTTATTATTTACCAATCTGTATTAAGTATTATTACTATATATCCCAGCATATCTAATTACTTCTCTTGTAGACGGGAGTGTTACATGTGTGTGATGGAGACGTTTGGTTACCTGCTGTCACAGAGTACGGCCCATCCCCAGGCCCCCAGTGTTCCCCAGTGTCCTGGTCCACCCCCTGCTCCCGACCCTGACAGACTCTCCAACCTAGAGGCAGAACAGCATGTGAGTGTATACATGAACACATTGTGCGTATAGTAGATAGTCCACAGCATCCATATATAGTCTCATGGGCACACTGTATATACTGATTACATATGGGTTAGTGTATATACAGATTACATATGGATTTTTGGCATATCGATCACATATGGGTTTTTGGCAGACTGTATATACAGATCACATATGGATTTTTGGCATACGATCACATATGGATTTTTAAATAGCAACTGAACATGCTGAGTGACCTGGCATGCTATGTGTGGTTTGTGTGTGTGGCTTTACCCAGTAACTTGTTGAAATAATGAAAAAGCCTCAAAATGTAATGCAAGTGATGCTTGAATGATCCACATCCAGCAGTATCCGTGAGCAACAGCCATATAGACTTGTGTTCCCCAAATCATTAGCTCAGCTACAAGTATCCAGGTTAAGTAACAGGAGTAATCTGCAAAACAAATTGCCTAACAGATTTAGTGGCTCCGGCGGGTCCCGAGCATGAAAAAGAATAGGACCGCAGTTTCCAGGCAGATAGTTGTAAGATTCGACTAACCTGGGTGATGGCAAACTGTTGATAGGTCAAACAGATTGCAGATTGCTAATATTGCATTGCTAATACTGATATTGCTAACTGTGACGTTAACTTAGCTCATTCGCTTACTCACATTTAGAGACCTGTTACCTCGTCTTTGTCTTGGTGTATTTCAAGCAGCGTTCTCCAGCAGGGAAATTCTGTCATGGCAAAAATCATGTGGCTTCAAAATAACCCACACTTGACATGTTAAAGATTGCTGAGGCAAGCTGTTTATATCACGCTGACTGTATTGATCTTTCTCAACCTCGATGGTGTTCACACATGGCCAATTTTCAGCAGCTAATTGCGCCGGTATTGACATCATCTTTTTTTCATTGACATGATCTTTTTACCCCTCAGCCCATAGGGCTGTGGGGTCTTGTCGTTGCCATGTACGTCCGTCCGTCCGTCCTAGCGTCCGTCCGTCAGCATGTTCTTGTCCGCTGAATATCTGCAGATCTATGAAGTCGGGCCCGACCAAACTTTGGTGAGAGCTTCCTGAATGTTGACGGATGAAATGATTAGATTTTCAGATGGCTATGATGATTTCATGATTTTTAATTATTTTTTTTTATTATTTATTGATGGCTCAGCTTTTGCACTGTTACCTATACCCATCAACATGTTCTTGTCCGCTGAATATCTGCAGATCTATCAAGTCGGGCCTGACTAAACTTTGGTGAGAGCTTCCTGAATGTTGACTGATGAAATGATTACATTTTCAGATGGTTATGATGATTTCATGATTTTCAATTTTTTTTTATTTTATTATTTATTGATGGCTTAGCTTTTGCACTGTTGTCTCTGCCCATCGCGAACCCTTGGTTGCATGTTTCATTGTGAATTTTGAAAGTTCCCTGACAAGATTCAAGATTCTCATTGAATGAAGGACAACATTTTAGTTAATTTTGCTATTAAATCATTCTATTCTACATCATATGTTTTATCCTAAAACTTTTGCATGAACCATATTTGTGTCCACACATTTAACTGGTACAACATTTTTGTCACCAAACATGTTACTGTACCTTGGAAATTATTTAAAACGAGTGATTAGGAGAGCCCACTCTGGGCAATTTTGAACCAGTTTGCATACCTGGAGCTCATGCCCCCCCCAACAATAATGATAAGGGTGGGCCTGTGTCAATCAGTGTGTTTACTTGTTATCACACTTGTGCAATGCATAAATTGCCACTGATAAAGCTACACTTTCTTGCATGCTGTAATCCCAGCACACCACTCACATGAAACCGAAGTCTGTTTTTAAGGTATCCAGGAATTTTCTGCAGGTTATGATCCCAAACTCCCAGTTCCTTTTCGTAATTCATTATTGAGAGTCCAATTTTTGTAAGTGAATTTCGGCGCAAATAGCCTGTGATCAATCACAAAACAGAGGTTTATTAACGTGAAATTCAATACCCAGCTATGCAATCGGATCGATATTGAGGATCCCAGAGGCTTTTTCTAGTTTTTCAAATTGAACAACAACAACACTTTCGTTTTTTGTTTCATTTGAGTTTTGGGCGCCCATATGTTTCCCGAAACTAAATTGGCTCTAGATGCAGCCCTGATCCTACTTGACTAAAACAAGTGAGAAATGACTACATTGTAGTCAAAACCTGCGGCAGTGGCAATAATACAGTGAAAGACATATCAGCAGAGGTAGTGGTAATTGTAGAAAAAAGCGCCATCTGCCAGTGTTTTATGCCAAGGGATGTAATTTTCAACTTGTAACCCACAATTGTAGGGATTGCGTAATAGTTCTGATGCCATATATATATATATTCACTTTCCCCATTCAAAATCCGACGATTTTGACTCTGCCGTTCCGTCTATACTGAATTGACAGACGAACTCACCATGATCGCTTTGGCAATGTTTTGGTACAAATATCGTCTATGCCAAGTTTCAAAACATTCGGTTCAGTCGTTACCTTTTGCAAATCAAAAAGGCTTTCAAACATTTGTAAATCCAAATAAATTTCGAGGATTTAGTCATAGCGCGAAAATCTGCGCTCTTCAGTCTCCCTTCTCGGTTAATTTGCCGATCAAAATGGAAAATTTATATTTCCTTCAAAGTTATTTTTCAATAAATTTAGTATCGGGTCTATCACTTCGATCTGTGAAACTACGGAATGGGATTTAAGGCTTTATCGAACAGGCATAATGACACTTTTTCACTATTAAAATTGAGGCCTGTTACAGTCTTGATATTCGATTAAAATAATTAATTAGGTTTCTGCATTTACGTTCGTTATCATCTGCGAACTAAATTCCTTGCCACTCTTTTCCACGCAGCAAGTCAATACCAAGACATGGTTTGCTTCTTCTATATAAATGATTAACTATTTCATTCTTAGGAAATATCATCTCATCTGACATGTTCGTCCAAGCCTTTTCGAAGGTTGCTAATTTTATTAATTTCTTTTCTTTAAAATCAAATTCTGCAAACAAGAAACATTTCTAGTTAGTATTTATGGATATCATCCTATACTCAATTTGCGAATATGTTTGTCATTTCGAAGGTGATTCAAGTGCGACGTTTCGGGGCTAGTTCACTAAACAAGGTCTGTGTGTAAGAGAATGATGTCGAATTCTCGTTATTATCTTTTGATACATCAAATTGTTGCATTCGCGAAAATGACCGCCAAGTTAAAGTCAATGCGAAAGGTATCTAAGTATCGAAATCAAACTCGAAAACCCCTCCAGGAAAACAAAGGCCCTAGCTTTTGGCCACGAGGTCAACATCTATGGCCAGTATCTGCTATATATGACGTAAACTGATTGACAAAGTAACCTAAATTTTGTATAGAACCAGTAAATTCTAGCAGAAATGGGCTCCGACTTGAGAGAATGACGTCAAATGTAATATGTTTCTGCGCATTGTCTGCTGATACACATAAGTATTGAATTTACGGAAGTGATTAATGCTATTCTAAAGGGATTCTGAGTGCGGAAGAGGACGAGAACATCAATACCAGCGAATTTAGGCCCTGGCTTGCGAGAATGAGGATAGAGAGGCTCTGCTCTGAAAGAGAATCATTCAAAATAGCTATTTGCCAAATGTCATGCAACCGAAAGTGCACAATATAACTGCACGACTGCGAGGTATTGTTCGCGCACAGGGCTGTCCAACTCATTAAATACTACATAGTCATTTCTGTCTCTTCGAAGTGGGCTACCGTTTGAAATTGTCCGGTAATGAGTGAGTCCATCTGAATCCTTTCGTCAGCAAAATAAGCATTCAAGATTCAAGATTTTATTGTACAAACACCAGTCAAAGGCAGAGTACACACTTTAAGAGGAATACAACTAGAGAAACAATGGAACAGTGACATGAATATTAATATTTATATATATGTTATATCTGACAGATATGTTATATCTGAGTGTTACCGTTGATATTAGAACCTTGATTTTTGGCATTAAAGTGCATCAGGGGACTGTTACCAGCATGTTTCGAGCTGACCTACTTTTGATGAAAATTTCTGGTGATTTTTGATTAAAATCACTGGTGAATCTAACTTGAGCCGTGCCCATCTTAACATAGGCAGGATTTCAACTGGGGGTCCAAGAGTTCAGCGTGCGTCAGAGTCCTAATGCCTACCCAACTTCTTATGTCCTGTGACGTTATTCACACTGGGCATGAAGGTGCATTAGGGGACTGTTACCAGCATGTTTCGAGTGGACCTACTTTTGATGAAAATTTCTGGTGATTTTTGATTAAAATCGCTGGTGATTCTAACTGGGGCCGTGTCCATCATAATATTGGCAGGATTTCAACTGGGGGTCCAAGAGTTCAGTGCATGTCGGAGTTCTGATGCCTAACCTACTTCGTAGGTCCTTTGACGTTATTCACACTATTCTCATATATAATAATTAACGGAGCAATAATTCATTCCACCGAATATAGTTGCAAATGAATTCGAACGCGCTTGAAGACAGTGTTGTCATGTGAGATCGGAGGTTGAAAAGAAAAGTGTGGCAGAGATCACACTCTCCTAGCGCATGCGCATTTCAAAAAGTCACAAGAACAAGAACAACAACAACGCGAGCCTCTCGTAGACCTGCGTGCCGCAGGTAAAAAACAGGCTGAGGGGTCCACGCACCTTTTAGGTGCTTGCCTGCAATTCATGTCTCCATTGACATGCTCTTTTCTCCATTATCCTGATCACTTCTCTATTGACATGATCTCTTCTCTATTGACATGATCTTTTCTCTATTAACATGATCTTTCTCCATTGACATGATTGATGCAGAAGGAACAAGTATTCCAGATGGCGCTACGGTCAGAAGATGAGCTCTTCCATGTGGCTCTTTACGAGTGGTTGGTAAAGAAACACTTAACAGAACAACTGTTACAGGTGAGCCATAGGCTGATCTAATGTTATATTCTTGGCAATTCTACATAAAGGTTCACGGGTGTGAAACCTTCATGATTACACACAATTCCTCGTGAAGAAATATTCTGAAAATTCCTGCTAATTCATGCATATGGTTTCAAAGATCGAATTCACTTTGTTTCATTTATGACCAGATATGACGTATTTAATAGAGTATTTTTTGTCAGTATTAGTAAGTTCAGTCATCTTTACCATGTATAGAGTGGCCATTGAAGGTGAAAGTGGTGAGCACTGTTAATAGTGACGTCATTGAACGTGGGTCATAGGGTGGTGGAGTTTGGCGGGAGTATTCAGTATGGAACAAAAGTTTTCAGATTTGTTTTTCTACTCATCCAAGTGGTTTTCTTTGGATTATCAGTGTTAAATAAAGTAATTGGAGCGTATGCCATCTATGGAAAAAAGAAAGCGCGTAACTAAGTAGAATAAGTGGGTTTTAAGCTGATTGGGAATGCAACACTAACAACACATCACCAAAAAAGGTTCTAAGTAAATGATTTGGACGCAGAAAATGCAATTCACCACCTAGTGTAGAAATAATTAACTCAAGTATATGATCGTTTACACAAACTATGATTGGCTGAATGTTCTTGTAATTGTACCCACTAGGCAATGAAAATACTGGATTTTCTTTATGAAAAGGACCTGGTGGGGTTTAATGAGATTTGGCCCCCCCATGATCATGAGGTGTGGTTTGGAGCGCCGAAATGGTATTATCTTGCTCTGAGTATTTTGTAGGCACTGGGTCATATGTTTTTTTTTTTTAAACTTCATCTTGAAATAGTGGATTTGTGCAGAATCGTCTATGAGGTGAAAACAGCACACTTTTCCCTCTGTAAACATAAGAAGCCCGTCGAGAACCAAGATAAAATTAACCTGGAAATATGGACTGTGACAATAGTTTGTTATTGCCCAAACACGGTTTTGGTTCTGGACTGGCTTCATATATTTACAGAGAGAAAAATGTACTGTTTTCACCTTGAAATAGACAATTTTGCACAAATCCACTATTTCAAGATGCGGTTATTAAAAATAAATAAGATCCAGGGCCTACAAAAAATACTCAGAGCATAAGACATGATAATATACTAACTGAAAAATTTCTTTAAGATGCGATATTTCATTTTGTCACTCCGAACCGCACCTCATGGGGGCCAGAATCTCATTAAACCACGCCAGGTCATTTGAATTGACCATTGAGTGCCAGTTTCAAAACTGGAAGATAGCGCTTGTACTTTTGAGTTTCTATAAAAATCTGTTAAGAATTCAATAACACGAAAGAACTTGAGAGTCAATTTTTCTATCTTTGAAGCCTGACATTTCTGAATTCAGAATCTTTGACGATCTTTGTGTGCCTCCTCAGTGCTGTAACTTAACGCCTGCGTGCGGGCATGTCGTACTTTCGATACGCCTGCCCGTGCGGGTATGCACTTTATTATCACTTGTTTATTGGTCATCCGCGTCAACAATAAACAGGTCCGTGAGTTATAAATTCTACCTAAATCGTCGTTGTTTTTGTTTTCAAGTTTCTCGTTATTGTCGCTTATGTTATGAGAGATTCACCTCCACATAGGAGAGCTCCCACCGTTCTACATATCCAATGATATATTCTCCACGATTCGATTATCGACAAGGGATAGCTCAATTGTATACAATCTTGCAATGAAAGCCGCTACGTGGAGAGGGCACGTAGTTAAAATGCACAAGTGCTAAATGCACAAGTTTCTGACGAACTTTTCGTCAGAAAACAAACAAACGGTGCGACATTGTCTGAGCGTAATAGATTGTACGACAGAGGCAAGCGCAAACGAACCTTTGTACCTTCATGGAGCAATAAATTTCTGTGGTCGGAGGAAATCGAAGGCTTAGACGGCCAAAACGTTATTGTTGTGCAGTGTACCTTATGTCGTTCATACGAGAGTGTAAAGCCTGATTCGACAGATAATGACCGGTTAAGTAGGATGTCTGTAGCGGGCAGGTTAGTCTTCAATGCAGGCAGGCTGATTTAGGCTGGAGCCTGCCCTGACTGCAGGCTGTCCGAAAAGTTAATTTACAGGCACTGCTTCTGCATCTCCAGTTGAAAATAATTTTGGCTAAGCTTTCCGATTTTCAGCATGAAACCAATCGGTAATCATGGTTTCATTGAATTCTGAGGAATATAGCTAAGCTTACGTTTTGCAGATAAAGGTATATTGTTTATGTCAGCTAAGAAGGCTACATCTTTATTTGATCTTTCAGATTCAGTCACCCTACTTGGAGCCGTTTTTGAAGAAGCGGGCTGGCATGCAGGCGGAGAGTACGGCCATGATGGATATGTTGTGGAAATACTACGAGAAATCAAGAAACTTTCCCGCTGCTGCGAGAATTCTAGCACGGCAAGCAGAAAGACATGGGTGAGTGTTTAGACAGGAAGCCACTTTCACTAGTCCAGTGAAGTATAAAAATCAACAATGTTACCAAATTTAGTAACAAAACACCAATTTGAATGTTTCGTTACTGAAATCAATAACAATGGTCTGACCATGTTGGTGTTTACTTTTTTTAATGTTTACTAATTTCCTGGTTGCACATTTATATGATCTTTTTAATTATGAACCATTTTTCTACAGGCTGAACATGATTATCTCTCTATCTTAATTTTCACGCAACAACATCACAAATAAAGGTATATCTATATCTTGTTTATAGTATTAAGGTATATCTATGATTTTCTGTTTTTCCATTACTCGAACTTCTTACGGAAGTTGGCTAATTAACTTAATTAAACAATTTTCAGTGATGTTTAATTATTCCTTTACATGAGTTTCGATACGTCTAGAATGGCATGGTAGCCTTCTCTAAGTGTCAAAATCCTTCGTTTGAGAGCGAAAAGGTGGCCCAAAACACATCATGGTAATTTCAGCTAAGGGAGATAACTCCTATTGTCATTTTTTGTTGCTGCCTTCAGTAACTTCTCAAATCCATTTCAAATCTTTTTCAGTTTTCAGTGGCCGATTTTGGTGTTACTGGAAACAGTTATGTTAGGGCTGTTCCATTTGAAAATATGTACCCCCCACGGAAGGGGGAAAAAAAAATAATATATTGGTGGGTGGGGTTGTCCAGAATAGAAATCTCTTGGTGGTCCCTCCAGGTAATAAATTGCTTCTCTTGGTGATTGTTTAAGCCTGTAAAAATATTGCTTCTATGGGTGGGCCCTCTACCAATATGCACTTTGTTATTTGGAAAGGGATTCCTTTTAAGGGGAGACGCGCGTTGACATATCGGGGCTGAACAATAAAAAAATTGAAAATGAGATTTTGTATTTTTTACGTCCATAATGTGCCCAATTTTCACATAAATAAATTTATTGGCTGACAAAATCATTGAAAATAGTTTAATTAATACCTAATTACTCGTGTTGTTAAACGGTCTCTGTCATTATTCGCCTAAAACCGCTGAAAACAGCAAGTTTTAGTCGTTGACAACCATTTCCAGGTCTAGATCGTTGGTGGCGTTGTTGTTGTTGCCGCATATCGTTGGAAAGCTGAAGTTACAAGCTTGAATTTGGGTTAGATCGGCAATCTTCGCCTCAATCCGGTGTATTCCCGAGAGAAAATATAGTCGAACTCTTACGGAAACATCCATATATGGCAGAAGCTCATTATCATACGTCTCGGGGTCTCGAAAACATCCTTTTATGGCGAAAGCTCATTACCATATCACTTCCGTGGATAGCGGAGCGTCCCGAGTGACGTCAATGGATGGCTGTGGGCATGCGCGGTCGGTCACTTCCTTAGCAACGGCTCAGAAGGAAATGGCGGCTGTTTCATCGCTTCAACTGTTTGAAGCGTGAAAAAACAATAAATCATGCCTATGCACAATTTTTGTATCGTTTGAACGTGCCAAGTTGTCAAGGAAATAGTAGAAACGACTCGTGGCTGTAGAAACCGAATAAAACTACAGTTTTTACGCTCCAGAGCGCCACTTCGATGGTGTACAGCCAAGCATTTGCCATTTTCTCTGAAATCAGTTTTCCGGCCGATATCGTTCCTTAGAAAAAATTGTTTTCCCTTCCAAATAAAAAATGTGGGTGGGTGGGCTGCTATGATGAAAAAAAAAAATGCTTCTCTCCCAGGTTGTACTGGACATTTATTTGCTGTGCTTGGTGGAGGCAAGGAGAATTAATTTGCATATATTGGTACAAAGTTTCCCTTCCGTGGGGGGTACATCTTTTTAAATGGAACAGCCCTTATTCAAAATTGTGTTTCATTATTGTTTATAGTCTGGTCTTGAAAAAAAGCCCCAAATAATTAACTTTGTGTGGACACAAACAGACAGTGTAGATGTATGATGTGGAAACATTCTACATTTTCTAATCCAAAACCAATAAAGCCTCGGCCATGTTAATCTTGTTTTTGTAGAACGGACGTTCCTCTACAACATCGAGTGGAGTATCTATCCAGAGCAATCATCTGTGCGAAGAGTTCAACGTCCACCGTAAGTTCCGCCACTGAGGGGGAATTCCTTCATGAGCTGGAAGAAAAAATGGAGGTGAGAAGGAATATTTAAAACCAGATGATAAACATACACAAAATTGTTGACCCTGGCATTCATATATCTGAATTCAGCTCAAAGTATATATGCTCCATTGATGTTTTTGACTCGTTCAATGGGTAAGGGAAAATGTTGTTTGCCAGTATCAGGTTAGAACTACAAAGATCTAAAGAAGGCGATTCCATGAATACATGATAAATGGATGCACTGATGAATTAGTAATACAACATAATTTCAATAATGCATGCTCAAGTTTTATTGACTTTTGTGTGTAAAAATAGTTCGGCTGCACGGAGCTTTAAGTTGGGTGATCTGTGTTGTATCTTACCCGAATTGTCAGGGGCACTGTCGAACGCCAATCGTGTGTGTGTTTTTCAATAATTTACCTTAACCTGTTAGCACAATAATTTGAAAACTATCTTTGATGGGCATTTAGAACTGGGCATATGTGTGAGTTTGAAAACTATCAAATTCAAATCACACTAAATTTTCATGTGAGGCCATTTAGGTGAATGTCTCCCACCAGTTAGATTTTCAGAAAAATTGGACGGTGGCCATCTTGGATTGACCTAATTTTCATCACATCACCCCGTTAGCAGTTTTAGCATGATAAAGTGAAATGCAATTGATTTTTTTTTCATATTTTTCCCTTTATATTTTTTATGGGTTTGGTTAATGAGGGAAATATCAGCCTATTTACTATGTTTGGTTTTATTTGAAGTATTTTATCTCCTTATTGCTTTGGAAAAGTACTCCAAAGATGGGATGATTACAGAAATCAAATCTACATTACTTATCTGGCCATGTTTGATGCTAGTTTATGACTTCACATGTGACCACCTGGCCCGATGTCAGTACTTGTAACATTCAGTCTTTGGGCGTATGGTCATGGAAAGATATCCGATGATTGATGGTTGCAAATCAGAATTCAACTGGGTTTTGGAAACAACTCACAAATAATAAAAGCTTTTAGCAGGCCAAATACTACAAATTAGACCAAAGAATTACATTGTAGTTAGACTGATATTTCTATCATTATTCAAGCTATTTTGAAAGGATTTTATTTCACCTTCAAAATCCTCAAAATTTTCACAACTGATAAGTTGATGCAGTTCGAACTTGAGAACAGTCACATGACAGCCATCTTGAATTGACCAAATATAATTTCAATCTCTGATTAATATACATGTGTTCTACCCCGCATTAACAGGTGGCCAGACTTCAGATGCAAGTGTACGATGCCATAAGTAAACTAAACACCACATTACCTGACGTCAGAGAGGCTCTCGCTCGACTCGACTCCGATCTCCTGGACATTACAGCCGTGAGTTACATCCTAACAAGTTACACAGTTTCGGAAATTTAATTGAAAAGAAATGATAAGCTAGGGTTGACCTTAGATTTGCTTCTTTGGTTATGTTGGCACAGAGTGCAGTTTGGAGCACAAACTTTCCACATGCTGCACATTAAGGACTCGAGGCCCGGGGTAGCGCCTGATACTGGACACCCTCGTGCATTCTGTCTCATTTCATCACAACCACTTCACATACATATATATGTTTTATATGGTTGGAAAGATCACAATTCGGGCGTTCCAAATAAAGTAAAAATGTAATTCTTACGTTTATTTCACCGGTTTTGTTGCAGTTAGAAAACAGTTATATAAAAAAAATAATGTCTTTTTTATATCGCTAATTTCACCTATTATTTTACAGGTAACGAGTCCGAGATTTTGCATGGTGATAATAAACCTTTCAAACCAAACAAGTGTGTCTCAGTTTTTTTTTTAAACTCTTAGAAAAAGTTTGAGAGCGTTGTAAAGTTTATTTTTTGTAACAAAATGAAAGTCTATTTCAAGTTCCAATAACTTCAAAACAAAGCAACATTTTGAAAAACTGAGACAGATTCGTTCGGACTGTAATGTATATATTCTGCTCCCCAAAAATTGACATGATCGGATGAAAACTAGGGAAGTTATTAGCAAGTTTGTAACTATGTACCAGCTGTAAAACAATATGTCGGATATAGACCATAAACAAAAATAATCTACTTTTCAGATGATATTCTCTAATTATTATCCGCTACTTCGTGATAATGACACAATATTCTCACACAACATATAGGGATTATAGACCAAACGTTCTTTAATCACTTTGGAACAATATATTTTGAGAAAGTGTAGAAAACCAGTCACGAAGATGAATTTTTATGCTGGAATCAGTCAGTTTTCACGCCTTCCGAAATCCCTCACCGCGGGTGATTGAGTAGACGTTGAGCATTCTATAGAAGGCTTACAGAGATTTGATTTGCGGCAATTGGACATTCATGGATTTAATTGCCGACTGAAAAAGGTCTAGCTCAAGGAAAGAGAAGAAAAAGGAACTGGTCACTCTACAGACCTCAAACGGGAAAAAACTGGCAGCGGCCATTTCCGGTGTGGAGTTAAAAAACTTTACTATTATCATGAAAGTATACAATTTGCGGGAATAATGTTTGCCTTTTTTATAATTATATGTACGATGGTGAATACGTAAAGTATTTATTTTGAATGAATACCTCACTTTCTACATTTGCCGCATGTATAATGCGATAATGCAGTATGAAGTAATACTGAATCGGAGGTATATATGACCGAACACCAGGAGTCGTGTAATAATGTTTATCAAAGTTTCTTTTTGCCTGCATGCGTGTCCTACTAATCTTGTAACGTTTTCTTCCCATGATTGTGTTGGCAAGTAAGATATGTTGATAGAATGTCAAGTGAGATATTATGAAAAACATTACGCAAATTCGCAATATATATATCTGCATATACCACATGCTTTCCGGAAATGGTTGACCACCTGAGCAGTGTGTTTGTATTTTTTTATTCTGTCATGTGGCGCGAAAACACTGAGATAGACCATATAATTTCCTGTTCAATATTTTGTAAACGACGGCGGCTTTGGCATGAATGTAGTAGAAAAACAACTAATTATAATAAATGAGCCCAGCATGCTGTGAGGTGAAGTGCACGACAACACCGACTGTGAGTAATGCACGCTAATCCCCACAGGGCAGAGTTCTTCCACAGACAGTGAATTTTTGAGAGCTAAAATTTCACGTTTGCAAACATTTTTTGAGGAAAATAACCGAAACACTTGATAGGTTTTTTCTTCAACTTTTGAAATATGCAAAGAAAAAAATATCGATAGTTTGAGCCTATTCCCCGGGCCTCGAGTCCTTAAGTTAATGAATGAAATTGAAATTGTCTAGAAAAAACTTTTCAAAGAGTCCATGGATTTAGTGATGTTAGCTTTCTGTTTTATAACATGATTAAAGGATTTCCTGATAGATTGGGAGCTAAAGCTGTGCTGATTGCTCCCAATTAAAGGTACATGTAGACTGCTGGTGTAAATAATAGTATTTAACTTTTTCCATTCATATCACTGTGTAATATGAGGAAAAGACAACAAACAAATCATATATATTCCTGTGAATTTTTAGCTTAAATGAACTGACCCATACTTCATGTTAACCCAGAAAATACAGGGAATAGCCCTGATTTTGAAGCATATTCATGGAAAAATCATCAAATATTATTGAACTTTTTCTTGTATTTTAAATATTTGAAGATAATCACATGTCTATACAGAATTGGATGGATGTTGCTGTGTAAGATTCTCGGCAAGAAGTCTTTGAAAGGAAATTCCCTACTCTTAACTTACTAAAGGGAGATAACCTACTAGAAGAAACAGATGAAAACACTGAAAAATGGCAGCCAAAGTCCAAAATCACCAGCTATCCACTTTGAATGCTCAATATATTTTATATATATATATATTTTTTTTTTATTGCTCCATTTCATATACATATTAATGCCCACGAAATACCACATATAACAGAGATATTTTAGAAAAAAAAGGAAAAACAATTGAGAAAAAAAGGGGGAAAAAATTATATTTTATATTTCATATATATCCTTTCTAACCTGTCTGGGTCAAAATGATAATCCTGATGTTAGTCTGAACTATCCTACAACTATTGTCAACTGATCATGCTGGACATTGACATAACATATTCTGCCACACAGTTAGTAAACACTACCCCCAGCCATGCCAGTATGGATGTTCATCAAGCAATATGCCTGTTTCTTCGTTTATTCTATTATCTCTTTGTCAATCACATCAATGGTCTAGTGGTTAGAGCATCTGCCTCACAAGCGGAAGGTCCTGGAATCGTTCCTTGGTCGAGCCATACATTAAAGACTTAAAAACTGAAACTCATTGCTTTATCGCTTGGCACTCAGCATTAAGAGGATAGATCAAGGACTGGTTGGCCGGGTGTCAATATAATGTGACTGAGTGAAGTGACATGGTGCTTGGATGAGACAGCAGTATAACAAGGTGGCACGGAAACCACTCTGTCGCATGTAGACACATTGTGATGATATGAATAATAAATATCATCCTCATAACAGGGGTAATACACCGCTGACCACAGTCGAGTAGATAGATGAAACAGTGTACTGGCGAACTGATGTTTCGATTGGTCAATTCTCAATTTGAAAAGGGGACCTTCCAAACAGTGCAGCGATGTGTGGAGGTGGGGGGGGGGGGAGGCTAGTGAGAGATAAAGAGTAGGTACATTGTTTTATTCGCTAACTAATCTGATGACAGAAAGGCTGTCATAACAACATGCACCTTTAGCATATATAGAACAATTAATTAGAAAATGGCGCTTTGATTTGCGTTCAGCGACAATGCTGTGCAGTCCACTTGTGATCGCCTGACAAGCTGTCACCCCTCCACCGTCGGTAATACATCCATCGCATCACACACTACGGTGGTCCATAGGCAAGGACTATATTCATGCGAAACACAAACAAAAATCAATAACATAAATTCATTAGCAGTGAAATCAGTGTAGGTTATTAATGAACAGATTTTCGGAGATATTTTGTTAATGCATTAATGAGGTTATTACAGCGGTAGAAGGAGGTTTGTATTAGCGGAGTAATCCCAACGCTGAGAGCGTGTTAACGATATTTCAATTGCGGGCAGGGAATGCAGCCAGACAATAGTCGTTCAGCTGACATGCGCTGTTCGGAGGTTGAAAAAATTGTTGAAACCGACATTGAATCTCAATCACCCACTGTTCTGAGATTAATTGATTCTCACTTGTCCGTCCATTTCAGCTGTACGAGGATTTCGCCGACCGGTTTCGACTGTCCGAGTGTAAGCTGGCTATTGTCCACTGTGCTGGTCTACATGATGCAGCCTTGGTGGAGGACCTTTGGCAGAACATCATAGACCGTGGTTAGTTTTATAATGCCAGACACAATTCCTCAAGAGGTTGCCTTGTCATAAAGCATAAACCTAGATGTGAATGATCATGGGTCATCAATTGTGGTCATTATTTCTGGAATTTGTTCCTTGAGAAAGTTAAAGGTGAAATACAAAGGTTTTCATAGTTTTCTTTTTATGCTCTCCTTGGGTTAGCTAATGTTGTAACTATCAGTCTATTTACTTCGTTTGGTTTTATTTGAAGTATTTTGTTTCCTAGTAGCTTCAGAAAAGTGCTTCAAAATTGGTATCTCAAATCCTGCCAGTTTTAGAAATGAAGTCCACATCAGACCACCTGGCTGGACGTCAATACTTGTAACGTTGAGCCTTTGGGAGCTGGTCTGATGTGACGTCATAATCAAGGAAAGATAAGCGATGACGGTTTGCAAATCAGAATTCAGCTGGGCTTTGGGTACCAACTAGTTCAAAGCTTCTAACAGACAAACTACTCCACAGTAAACCAAGCAAAGAAGATAGAAATAGCGGGCCCTGTGGGGCTTCCGGGGATTGACCTAGGATGTCGTTGTGCACACCGCAGGTCATGGTAAGAATAGGCCTCAGCTCCTCGGAGAGCTTGTCTTAAGAAGCGACTAACTGAGGCACCTGTGGGGTTCCCGGGTGTGAAAAGGAATAGGACCCCACCCGTGTGGTTCCCGGGTGTGAAAAGGAATAGGACCCAACGTCGTGATATGACTGAAATATAGTTGAAAGCGACGTTAAATCATATTCACTCACTCACTCACCCACCCTAGAAATATCAGTCTATCATTGTTCAACCAATATAAAATATAAAAATGAGAATCTAAAAACCTTTGCATTTCACCTTTAATAAGTAAATGAGGGACTTGCACAATTGGACCGGAAGATAAGCTACAAGTAAGTGCTAGTTCTCTCAGTTAATTGGTTAACTGGGCCAAAAATGGACAAACAGGAAGTGGCAATAACAATGGACAGTTACTAATTATGGAAGTTCCTCATTAGTATAACAGGTGAGATAAACTCATTCCATGCGCTTTGAGACAGAAATGTTTACAACATTCCACAGTACTCTTGAGAAGCCATTTGCGACTGCTCGGCTGATTCTGTCGAAGTCAAATTATAAACATTGAGGAATTTTTCAGCTCTCATCTGTAAACCATGACCCACTGGAGGTGTGGCACAGCACATATCAAAGTATGTGTGTTCAATCATAGTCCTCCGGTGTTTCCAACAATATAAGAAGATTAAATCTCCCTAGTATAATCCGTGGCGTGTCCTACTCTTCCACTTTACTCACCTACTCCTCCTCCACTTTACTCACTGCACAGCGGGTCGCATAGGTGTGGCGCGGGATAGGCTGGGGCGAGAGACCTGGGGTTTTCGCTACCCGAGATTCCATGGGCCAGGCTTTCACCCTACAGTAGAATGGGTCGACTGCGCATGCGCGATTAGTAGTATAGAAAGGGCACACGATCTCTCTATCCCTATAAACTAACCCATGGGGGTGAATGAGCCATGGGGTGAAATCCGTGGCGTATGAGGGTCGGCTCATGTGGGTTTCACTTCTTAAGGGTCGGCTCATGTGGTTTTCACTTCTTAATCCGTGGCGTATGAGGGTCGGTTCAGATCCCCTGGGGTGGGGACATGCCCCTGAGGGCAGTGGGTGGGTTCAATGAAAGCTCGTATATATAATAAAATAAATTGAATGTTCCCTCGATTCTGCCCTAGAAAGTCCTCATCTTCTTTGAACATGTTGAAGTGTTTTCCTTGGTTTCTGATCATAAGCCACCTACCACGAATCCATGCTCAAACACAATGATGTCATAGCGTTCATTCCAACGAAGGTATTGTCCACCATTTTGCCATTTTACCCAATTGAAAGTGTACGCTCATTATAGCGCGCTAATTAGGTGACAAATTAAAAAGTGTCTTATAATGACTGGTCTAGATCACATTAAGCCAAAGCTGTTGTTGCTAGCCTGACAGCTGGCATATCGTGATGTAATCTCAGTCTAGATATTTGCCGCGCTATATCAAAATTCGCATTTTATCGAGATCCTTCATGGCGAGTTTAGACTGTAGTTTCAACATGGCTGCTAAAATGGATTCCTACATGTGCGTAGTGAGTCAATATCCTACATTATGGGACTGTGTCGAGTGCTGAGAAGCAATACTGAATGAAGTTCTTCCATCATGTCTGTCACAGTGGTGACTTTATTATATACCATTTTTCTTTTTGCAGAGTTCGGCGAAACAGTCGGCACATCAACAGCAAGTCGCATGGCGAGCATAAACGCCAAACTGGTTTCTACAGGCAAATTATACGTGAACACAGAGCAATACTTCCCCGTCGGTGAGTTAATCTGGGATATAGTATCGAAAGGATTGGAGACTTCGCTGTATTATCCCCCAGATGTTATTCTCACGTAAAGAAAGGATTTCCTTTAATGTAGTAACGTCTAAATTGTGTTGTTGCCAACATGTTGTTTAATATGATGGATCAAAATTTGAATGAAACGGGACATTTCGTCACTAGATTTTTGTCGCAGAAGTAAGGGTGTCTAAATTAGACAAACCTTCAATGCACATGTCAGTTCTGTCAGCGATTTTTCGATTTTAAAAAATTTGTGATATGAAACTTTCGCGATTCTCTCTGTGCCAGAAAAAAAAATTAATTTACAAATATATCATACTAATAGACATGGGAAATACATACCGGAGATGGCAAAATCGGCAAAGTCACGTGTATTCACATGTGGGTGAGCTCAGTGTGGTCGTTCCACAGTACCAACACGAGCCTAACAAAAGGCTGTATGAAGATACAGTTACTGGTATCCAAACAGAGGTTTCCTGACTGTTGGGGGCAAATTATTTCGATCCCACTGTTTCAGCCTTAAAAGGAATTCCAGGAGGTAAACAAACCCTATATCACCAGATATCATGCTGGTAGTTGTCATTTGAACTCCGCAGTCGCTTCTAAATGGAGCTTAGGTGATGAGACCATTAAAAGTGTGCTAATGTTGAAAACAATTGCTCTCATATCCTTTCTCTGTCATTGTTGTTGCGTTCTTCTCTTCGCCCTTGTCATATGAACAGGTTTATTTCACGTGCATGACACTTTCACGATTTATTCACGCGAAAGTTTTATGCACGCGAAAAAAACAAGTTTTACAGTAGTATGGTGGGACAAATCTTGTGCAGTCCAAATTAATTTTTGCACTTGGGTGATGAATTCTGTAAGATAGGAGATTTGTGTGAGCCAAGATACAGGTAACTGCACCGAAGTATCTTTACCATGTCAGTGGAACATTCAAGTACTTTTCTTTTGTTTTCAGCTTTCATTGTAAGATATCTGGAGCAGCGTAGTTCAGAGTTGAATTTTGATGTTAAGTGGGCGTACAGAACATTATTGGAGATTGGAGTGAGGCTGCCCAAGCTTCAAGAAATTTATGACCGCATGTTCAAATCAAAGGTATTTCTTTCACTTGGTCATTAAGAAATAAATAATTAATTATCCCCCCCCCCCCACTCTCCAGGAACTGATTACATCTAGACGACTACTTACAAAGTCAGAGATTGAAGTCTTCCGGATTTCCGGATTTTTTAGAATCTCCAAAAAATTCCCGGATTTTCTGATTTTCTGTCTCACCTGACCATGTTGTTGTTGTTGCTATTTTCGTCGACAGTGAACCTCCGTTAAACCACTCTAACAAACAAAAAATCTTTTGGCTTGGGTTTGAGAATCCCCCAAAAATATAAATTATGTGATTACAATTCGAGTTATTTACCTCCAGGGGTTTTAATAAGTTTGAAATAACCAGTTCCCGAGTGATCGGTGTTATATTTCCAGCACAGTGCGATCTCTCTGCAGAGTGGTGTTTCCCAAAATAGACTCTGTATGCAGCTTTACTGTTAAGTAGGTCAGAGAATGCCGATTGCTGTCTGCAGTAGCTGAGGGCATGTTGTTCTCGTTCCGTGAATGTAACGGAAAGCAGTATGTTACCTCGTGTTCATGCCGTGTTCATAGCGAAAGTTTGTTAGACTCACTCTTGACAATGTCAGACGTATTTATAGTTTAAAGTCGACTGTGAAAATTGTTGACATGACGACTTTGAAACTGGAGTCAAAAACAAATTTAAATGGTCGCAGCTGAAGGAAAAATATATCAGTGGCGACCATAAAATAAGCCTGGCTATGCATTGTGCATAAAACATGCAAAAATCTAAAAATTCGAAAACTTCTCAAATCTAATGGCACTTTACCCTGTCAGTTCACTTCCTCACAGTCTGATGTTGAGTGCACAGAGCCAAATTGATTTGCTTCCAGTAGTGTGGCATCTACATCAGGCTTGCTTTGATGAATGGAACTTTTTGTCCAGTATTTGAATTATGTATTGGAAATATTTGGTTGCAAGGAAAAAATCAATATAAAATAATGCCTTGAATTTAGATGACAATCTGCAGTTTTATTTCCCAGAAATCGCTTAGAATGCTTCTCCAGCTATCTAGGACCCAAGAGCTTCCAGGGGCCTAGGCGACCCCTGGACCCCAGGCGGCCCCTGGACCCCAGGCGGCCCCTGGACCCCGGCCTAAAGTGATAGGATAGTATTTTTCCAGATTTTTTACAAAGATCCACTTCAATCTCTGCAAAGTTATCTCCCCTCCACCATGTTCACTGCAAATTTATTTTGGAGTTATATTTTTCACCATTGCATACATTGTAATCTGATATCAGTGATCAGGCTAATCTCTGGAACGTAATAATAATAAACTTTCCTCTTTCTCGACGGCATTCCAATCATGATTTTCTTCCGTAATCGAATGCAGTAAATTTCATGGATTGATACTAGTTCTCTCAAACGTGTCGAATGAGTTTATTGTGTACTTTAGGTGTGTGTATCGTTTATTTGTGTATTTTAGGTGTGTGTATCATCAGTCACATATATTTCCATAGTATGCCAAAATAGAAATACAAAAAAGGGTTCTCAAGGATAGTTTAAAAATGTAAAATGACCTCATAAAGAATTATCAAATCAAAGCAGGTAACTGTTACTCCTTTCTGAATATTTTGTGAACTGAGTTGTCCGCTTGGGTTGCGCGAGCATTTTTGCCTAATTCTGCTTATCCAAATGCAAATGGTGGCAGATGTCCTGGTGGAATGGCACACACGGACAGTCTGAACTTTGAAGATGATTCCAACCACAATGAGAAGGAGGGTTTGAGAGGCTGGGGGATTGTCAGTGCAGGTCTTGGTTTTTCTTCGAAATTTACGGAAATCCAAACAGATTCTCTCACTTTAACATCACTGGAATCCAGAGGAATCCAAAGCCATCATTTCTATACAGACTTCTAAAATTTTACCTGAATCTGTTGGATTCCCGTAAATTATTTTGCAGGAGCGCTAATTTGAATCGGAATTCCGATGGAAAAGCAAACCCTGTAGTAGCAGTGAACTGTGTTGTGTTGGAGAAACTCTTGACTTTACATTCCACCATGAATCAATTGAATTTTCAACATAACAAAAAAAGAAGACCATGTGGATGTACATGGTAACATATATGGGCTTTGGTATGTTTTAGATTCTGAGCTATTACATGTATTTCACCGCCAATTCATATGATAAACAGTAGATTCACCCGCAGTATCTCTTGAAGGATTATAGTCACGTTTGTTAAATACATACCACATACGCAGCTGTTGATTTACCAGATCCACGTCAACCTGATCAAAGATCTGCGTCTGACCTATATATTTCTCAATGTCAAATTATAAAGTGATACTTCAAGCGTGATAATTTGTTATCTTAAAGGATTGGAGCTTGCTGTTTTATATTTACAGCATATATAATTACCTGTTTTCCACAACCCAATAATACGACTGATCTTGGCATAATTTTTTGTCAAGGTCAAAGCATGGTACTGTTACATGTAAAACTTGATCCACACATGAATCTGGTGATGGGTGTTAACCCTAAATTGAAGATGCAGTATGCCAGTTTATCCCATCACGCTTGTGCGTTCGGATCATTCATGGATGATGTCTGTTTATCACTAAAAAAGACGCTTAGTTATGTGAAGATCGGCTACAAGTGTAAAACAGAGCGTCATTTATTTGGAAAAGTTTGTTGAAACGCGTAAAAACGCACCTTGTTTACAAGCTTCTGCAACAAAATCCCGGAAGCCCCTCCCCACGTTAAAGATATCAAATTGAAGGGCAACAACTCTGCTTTCATTTCCACACAACGTTTTTTGTGTCACTTAGTAAAAATGCGTCGATTTTATTGGGTGAAAATGGTCATGGGTTTCGAATCCTTCCCATTCAACTCCAATAAACCCGCGAAAATGCTGATCACCTGACGTAACCCGACTTGCTGATTGGTCAAACTGCTCCAACTGCTCATTAACATAAAATATTGTTGAGGTACGCATGCGCCGTGGCCGAATTCGATGGAGTCAAAATGTCATTTGGTTTCGCTGAGGGTGCTTGTTTATCACATTATAATCATACAGCTACATTAACAGCTACAATAATCTGATTATTTCTCACAGTACTTGATCAAACAAACTGGACCCTGCTGATTGTTTTTAGTGGAGTGTGGTTTAATCAGGTTGAACTGCCGGCCACCCACCATGTTTTATAACAACAACAACGATGACCTTTGATTACCCAATTTGTTGACAAAGCGGTTCTTATTATGCTTGTACAAACGAGTAAAAATAAGACTTGATGACTATACTTACTTAAACTACCAAAGATGTCTCCATCAGTGAGAAAATCTGATGAAACGAGGCGAAATACAATACCCGCCTTCCCTCCTGCACATGTTTGCATTAGCAGACAGCCAAACCGGAACAGACCGGAGTGCAGTGGGCGCCAGCGCCACCTTGCGGCCGAAGCCGGTTTTAGCTATAGCGCAAAAGCCGGATTCACACTACACAAGGGTCTCAATCACCTGGGGAAAGCTGAGGGGTTTGTTTATGAATGTCACCCGGTTATACTAGTAGAATGGCCCAAAACTCATGTAAACTGTCAAAGAATTTCTATTTAACTTGATAATATAACATGTTTTAAGCTCCCAATATTCAAGCGAATTTTCTCATCATTCGGGTTTTCATTACTTTTTAAACTTTATTCACATACACAAATTCAAGTGCATATCATGTCGGCCATCGTTGTCAGTGGTGTGATACTTGATTTAAATAGAACTCGTGCATGGTTTTGTTGCTCAGAAAAATAATCACAGTATTTATCAGTTAGGAATTACTGGTGGAATAAACTATTCGATTTGATAAACCAATGCAGGAAATATAAGCAGATTGTGTGTAGAGAACCATGTGGGCACGACTAAATATTTTCCCCCTGACTGCGGTGATCCGCGTTCAAATTACGGGAATACCAATTTTGCTAAATCAAGATTTTTTACTCCGGGTAGCCATCGACTGTGAGTAATATCAATTCAACCTGATTATGTTGCAACATATTTTCTTTGTTATTTGCGCTGAAAACTTACCTCACTTCCACTCTTTGCATTTCTTGTTCCACATGAAACCAACTAGTAAGAATTTTGAATAACACAGTTCTCTCCCCTGCTAGTCACCTGACTGCTCACTTACCCATAATTCCTCCTTCTTGTTCCCACTGCAAGTGGTTCAGGAAGTCATTTTGTTCAGCTCCGTGAAAATTGCCTATTTCTAGCGAAATCACTAGCAGTTGGATTACCTCAGACGTCTGATATTCTTCAAGAAGTTCTTTGGGAAGTATTCTTTACGTTATCAGCGAAATTATGGCTCAAAATATGTCTCAAATGTCATGTATGTCTTGTGGTGGTAGACAAGCCTGTATATGACCTACATTCCATGTGCCCTCAATGTCGTCAGGGAAGAGTATGTACCTGGGATATGGCCTGTGAGGAATGCATTATGTGGGCTCCCGGCATATTTCAAGTCGATCTGGCCGGTTCACTGGCAGCTATTGAGAATAAAGCCGTTGGGTCTACTAATCTATGTCTAGCTATGTCTCCCCAAACTAGCGTGGTCGAGGAGACTAGGGGGTTTGTTGATTCACCAGCTCGGCCTACTCTAGTCAGTTTGTTGAACGTAAATAAAGATAAACAAACGCCCCCTCCCGCTCATGATTCTTCCATTTCAGACCAGGCGAAGGGTCATTCAGGTAAGAAACCGACCCGGGTTGTACAAGTGGAAGGAACTATCGAAGATGTGGAATCCGGCACTACTACGACTGTGGAGGTCGAGCTTCCTATCGAGCGGACACCTGGATACGACGATGAAGGGAAATCGGTAACGAAGCCAGGCTTAGCGTTGGAAAGCCAGTCAATTCCGATCTCTCGATCGGAAGCGACTTATGACTATGAAAACTTGGGCAATACTGGTGAGGCGCCTAACGTTAAATTTTCATTTGGTTCCGGGATCGGGAGATTGCCTTCCTCAACCCCGTTGAGGCCTGGACTTTCCGGTCGTTCTATAACATCTTCTAACACTGGAACGACTGGTTTGTCTAACTTCTCCCGATCTGCTTCCGGTTTCTCTGGTGGCCTTCCTCGTCCCCCCTGCCGAGACATTTGTCACTACGAGCCTTCTGGGCCACCAGAGATTGAAGTTCCCACAACAACGGCAGTATGGTATGTATGCAGGTACCTATGATATGCCAAATTTTTTGCCTGCCTCTGAGACTCGGTATAGAGACCCCTCTCAAGTAGAACAATTAATGCGGCTTCCGGTTGCGGGTTTGTCTTCGCCCTTGCATGGCTTAGCACAAATTCCTGCTTCCGGTGGTATTCGAGGTACGGGACCGGCAATGTTACGTATGATGCGTCCTCCTATACGTGCTTCCGGTTTACGACCTCGTATGCCAGTTCACCGACCATTACAGTGGCCGTGCTCACGGTCATTTGTAAGGTCCCAGAGTGTGAACGCACCCCGTCAGGTCCAGCTTCCGGTGCACTCTCAAGTGACGGATCCTACGTTGGCTGCTATTCTGCGCGGAGTGGAACAGCAACGTCAGGAGATGAAGGAACTGAGAGAGATTATGACCAGTCAAATAAGGAGCGGTATGCCGCCGCATCCGGTTTTGTCTGAACAGTCTGCACAACCGGAAGCAAGATTGACGGGGACTATCCCTTCCATTACTCCTCGTTGGCAGGAAGCCCCGGAAGCTATGGAAGTGGATAGGGATCAGTACGGTAGCTCGGAATTTAATGAACCTACCAATACTGATCCAGATACTAGGAAATATTACGATTTAATTTCCGGTATCTATGACTTGATTCCTGACATGCAGCTTCCGGTCCCACATGCGGGGGATATCGAAACTGAGTCGGGAGAGTCGAATCGGGTTGCGAGGTCGGTATCCACGCTTCCGGCCTCAACTGCTATACACTCTATTTGCCACTTGTTCCATAGAACGTTAGCAGAACCCGCTACGCAGGAGGAACGTGCAGTCAGGCTGAGACCTAGAGCTCGCTTCCGCCCTGCAGGATCTTCTGGTCCGTTCCCAGTACAGAAGCCGAACATTAGATCATATGGCGTACATGATTCACCGTTCAGCTTCCAGTCTGCAGAGGTGAACGGCGATTTTCAGTATTTGTGTCCTTCAAATACCAAATTGCCTAGTAATCCGGATGTTCTGTTTACGAACAAACAGGCCTCCGTACTAGAGGAAACTGCCCGACAAGGAGTGGCGATCACAAATCACCTGGACTGGTTTCTCAAAGCCATTAAGGATGGTTTGTTTTCGCTGTCGGGCGTGGAAAGTCAAAAACAGTTACAAGAGGGAATTAACCTCGTTCTTGACTACCAGAAGATTTGATGGTACATAATGCCTATTTATCTTCTATGCTGGTGTATTTAAGGAGAAGGGCCTTCATTCCTTTTATGCACGATTACACACCGGAAGTAGTAAAGAGAAGCCTACTAAAAACTTCTACGGCTCCCTCTTTACCATTTGGTGATGCTGTTGCCGAGGTCCGACCTGAAATGGATCGTATTGAACTTGACAGGTCAGTGGCTTCCGGTGCTTCGTCCAAGAGACCTATGGCTTCCGGGTTGGGTCCCAAGGCGAAGAAGACTAAGAAGAACCCGCCTAGTTCCAAGGCTGCTATTAACGGGTGCTTCCGGTCAACAGCAAAACCAAGCGCCTGCTTCTTTAGAGCCAAGATTATCGAGCTTTGGCCATAAGAAGCAGGGTAAGGGGAAAAGCAAGCAGTCAAAGAAGAATACCTGATATCTCGGGCCATACCGGGTGGCTTCCGGTATGGCGGGAACACCGAGACATACTGCTTCCAGTCCCGCCACAACTAGACCTTCCGGTAGGGGGAAGACTTCAGTTGTTTTGGCGGAACTGGATAATGATCGGGGCGGAAGCGTGGGTCATTCGAACGATCAGATACGGCTATCGCCTATTGTTCGACACGCTTCCCCCCTTGACTGCATCTCACCTTCCGTCTCGTATTCCATTACGAACGGGTCATCTATCAGCGATACAGTCCTCTGTGGACAAGCTGATAGAGAAGGCTTCAGTAATAGAGCTTCCGGTTTGGGATACAACACCCGGATTCTATTCGCCGGTCTTTCTGGTCCCCAAGAAAGACACGTCCGAGATGCGCATGGTTATCAACCTCAAGCGCCTCAACAAGGACTACCTCACTCCACCGCCTATGCATATCTTCATATCCCGATACATCCGGAGGACAGGAAGTACTTAAGATTCATGGTCGGCAAACGACGCTTCCAAATTCAAGTGCTTCCGTTCAGCCTGTCAACTTCCCCTTGGGTGTTCACACGAGTGTTTACACCAGTGGCACAATTCCTGCACAGTCTAGGTATAAGGTACTACTTTTATATCGACGACACCCTGTTAATTACAAGCGTCTAGTCCGTCATTCATAATTCAGCCGTCGTCCATTAGAGAATATCCGCGTCCATAAGGAATGCCTGCAAAGAGCAGTTAATCCTAGACACGCAGTTTGTCATAAGGATTTTGACTTCTCTGGGTTACCTCCCACGCGAAGAGAAGTCAGAACTGACTCCGTCGCAAAGGCGCAAATTTCTGGGGGTGGAATACGATACGCTTTTAGCTCTTGCCAAACCCCCAGAAAATCGTTGGCAAAAGATAGCAACGAAGATACCTCAATTCCTCAAGTTATCTCAAGCCAGGGCTCTACACTTTGCTGCAATAATCGGCATCTTGACGTCAACACAGGACGTAACTCCAAGAGGGCGGTTGCAGCTTCGTCCCTTAATGATTTACTTCAATCATCAATGGGTCGAAAGGCAGTTGAACCCATGGATACCTGTCACGCCTCTTGTCAAACAATACCTCCAATGGTGGCTGGATCCACTCAACGTTATGCCGGGTGTGTCCCTACTTCCGTTTCGTCCGTCACATCACCTGTTCACGGACGCATTTATGGAAGGTTGGGGAGCCCACCTCCGAGTCCAGGTCGATATCCGGGTTATGGACAATCGAGGAACGCTCGTACCATATCAACGTGTTGGAGTTGCCAGTGACACATGTGGGTGAGCGTATTGACCGACAAGAACCTGCTAGTTGCGACGGACAACACATCAGTCGTGTCCTACATCAACAAGCAGGGGGGGGACGAGATCTCCGCAATTACAAAGCCAAGCGGAAATCTTTTTCGGTCTGTGTTGGGACAACAACATATCAGTGTTGGCCAGGCACATCCCGGGAATTCTGAATGTCTTAGCGGATTCGCTTTCACGACGGAATCAGATAATTCCCACAGAGTGGCAACTTCACCCAACCATACTAAAACAAATAGCTCATGTCTGGGAGATGCCACCCATAGATCTGTTCGCCACTCGGCACAACAATCTATTGCCCCTGTTCATGTCGCCGGTTCTGGATCCGTCGGCATATGCAGTGGACGCCCTATTGCAGGACTGGTCAAGGATGGTAGCATATGCGTTCCCTCCTCCAGCTATCCTAGCGAAGGTACTCCGGAAGATCCACGAACACACTTGTGTCGTTTATCTAATTGTTCCGTGGTGGCCAGCAAGGCCGTGGTTCCCGGACTTACTGGATCTTCTGGTAGATGTACCAAGACAACTTCCGGTGTGGCACAATCTACTACGCCAGCCCGGAACGTCGATATTCCACAGCCAACCAGGACTGTTTCACTACCACGTGTGCAAGTGCTCAAGAGACACTTCGCTCAGGCGGGATTTTCAACGGAAGTTGGGCGCCGAATGGCACAATCAATTCGTCCTCTTCCGCTGTATACCAAATTCAAAGTGGGCAGTCTTCGATCTTTGGTGTGGAGAGAGGGATATCAATCCATCCAGAGCCACTATTCCTCAAGTAGCACAGTTCTTATTGCACCTGTTCCAGGATAGGGGCCTGGTACCCGCTATGGTTGAAGGGTATAGGGCAGCCATAGCTCAGCCTATTCTTCTGGGTACTGGGATTAATCCCTCAACTGATCCAAATTTATCTGCACTAATCAAGTCATACAAGATTACTGGTCAGTCGGTTGTTCTGAAATTGCCAAAGTGGGACTTAGCATTAGTACTTCGGCAATTAGGGATGCCACCATTCGAGCCAATAGAGTCTATTGATCTCAAAATGTTATCATACAAAACTTCGTTTTTGTTGGCTCTTGCCTCGGCAGCTCGTGTGTCAGAACTGCATGCGCTCGATAGAAGGAACGTCAGACACTCTAGGGACTGGAGTAATGTAGTTCTCACAACAGTTCCTGAATTTGTGGCTAAGAATCAAGCTGTCTACGATACTATATCTCGAGAGTTCACAATTCCAGCCTTATCTGATTTCCTTTCGTCCGGTCTTGAATCAGACATGTTGATGTGTCCGGTTCGTGCACTTGCGTGTTACCTGAATCGTACTGAGGAGATCAGAGCGGGTAGGAGGCATTTGTTTATCCCTTTTAATCCCAAAGCCAAACAAGAAATAATCAAAAATACTATCTCAAGTTGGCTCAAAAATATGATTCGGCTAGCGTACTCCATGGCTACGGATAGACAAGCCGCGCTTGTAAACGTTTCGGGTCACGAGATTAGGGCACTAGTGGCATCATGGCCTCTATGGACTAATAGATCAGTGACTGACATTAGGAGGGCGTGCTTCTGGAGGTCAAACACAACATTTGCCTCTTTCTACCTCCGGGACATGACGTTAGCATGTGACGACCTCTATTCCATCGGCCCACTTGTGATAGCACAGCGGGTTTCTGTGGGACCGAGGCCAGCAAGATAAAGACCGGGCGTACAGTTTTTACCCTGCTTCCTGGTGAGTGCATTTTCCTCTAGTTCCCTTTCGGAAAAGGGGGGGGGGGGCGTATATGCGACTCAACCTTGAAGTAGAGTAGCGACAGAGGTTCCCTGTATATCATAGGCATATAGGTTACTGCTGTTGTATGATCTCATGGATCCTCTTTGAGGTAGAAGATCGGTGATTTCTACTCTGTACTAGTCATCTTGCTCACGACCTTTATCACTTTCCACGGATTGTATCAGTTTGCCCGCCATCCTTTCTGTAGCATTCTATGCAAAGAGTGGAAGTGAGGTAAGTTTTCAGCGCAAATAACAAAAATATTTCACAGGTAAATTTTCTGTTATTAAGCTAAAACTTACCTCACTTCCCGTGATGCCCACCCACCTCCCCTCTGTGATACATCCTGACCATGTATCGCAGTGGAAACAAGGAGGAATTATGGGTAAGTGAGCAGTCAGGTGACTAGCAGGGGAGAGAACTGTGTTATTCAAAATTCTTACAAGTTGGTTTCATGTGGAACAAGAAATGCAAAGAGTGGAAGTGAGGTAAGTTTTAGCTTAATAACAGAAAATTTACCTGTGAAATTTTTTTTCATTCTCCATGTTCACAAATATATGGTGATTCTTAGTATTACTAACTATTCACTTTGCTCTCAGTGGCCTGAACTCTGCAATGAAAATGGGAGTGTTCAAATTTATTATTTCACAGCTATCTTGAAATAACTGGGTTTTTGTTTTATTAGGACAGAGAATATCATGACGGAGTAAAAATGAGATGTTTTCAAATTATATTTGGAAGATGAATTATTATGGAATTACATACCTAATTTGTCTGGATTCGGGGTTTTCCAATATTTTCTCGAACTTGTATTAAGACCCCACCCTGAAAAACATTTTCCATGTGGCAAATAGAGGGTGTGCCCAAATTTGGGATATCTAAAGGTTGTGATATCATTGGAAAATAATTTTTGAATAACATTGTCTCTGAAAAAGATAATCCACCACGCCTATACATGGTGAATGACTATACATGGAATAATACGATAAGCACGAAATACTTTATACATCTAGGTGTCACTTTGTATTGTATTGTAAACTACTACCATGGCTACTGGTATGTTTCTGTAAAATCTCTGAAAGGCCCTAATTTTTCTGCTACTCTTGCTATTTAGTCATATTCAGTTTTCAGATGTTACTAAAAATATTACCCCACCCTTAATTTGGCATGTTTCCTCACAAACAAATCACAATGATCCGAATAAGTTTTCTTGTTATCCATTGCAACGCACCCCCAATTCAAATACCATTTTGATACTTATATACTTAGTACATGTAAGGAAATGAATGTAAAGGAACCATTCATCTACCCCATACACACCCTGACCTGCAATCATACATAACATGTGTTTGAGTGTTTCACAATACATGAGAATATCCTATGGAAATGAAATGTGATTTAAGTGGTAGGATTTAACAAGGAAATGTTACTTCAGGTGCAGTGAAAAAAATGTTGACCGAGTAAAACCTACATGTACCGTATCTGAGTTTTATGCATCAATTGCCTATTAGAACACATTTCAAATTTCAAGTGACACTCAAGAAGTAAGAAATACATTTATTTCTATAGCACACCGACAAGCTTACACTTACCCTATTTCTTCTAATTTTTAGAACAGTATTTTTAGACTTTGAAGCAGAAAAAAAATTGAGGTTTAAATATTGGGACATAGATATGTTATTTATCCCAAGAACTGAAAATATAGCTAATGCCAAACTCACACTACGAACATTGTTATGCCCCCCCTCTAACTAGAGGGGGGGCATATAGCGATCGCTTTGTCCGTCCGTCTGTCCGTCCGAATTTCTTGTCCGGGCAATATCTCGGTTAATAAACTTGCATGGAATGTGGCCAGTGGCTCATAGTTGTCCAGCGTAGAGTTTTTTCCGAGTTCCGGTATAATTTTCAAGAGTTATGGCCCTTTTTCTGAAATCTCTGTGAATGGGACTTGTCCGGGCTGGATCTTGGTTAATATTGTATGGACAAGTATGAAATTTGCATGATATGTGGTCAGTGACCCACAGTTGTGCAGCGTAAAGTTTCTCCACGTTTCGCTTATATTTTCAAGAGTTATGGCCCTTTGTTCCTGAATTCTCCGTGAATTGGGACTTGTCCGGGCTGGATCTCAGTTAATATTGTATGGACAAGTATGAAATTTGCAGGATGTGTGGTCAGTGCCCTGTAGTTGTGCAGCGTGAAGTTTCTTCGCGTTTCGCATATATTTTCAAGAGTTACACATGTATGGCCCTTTTTTCTTCAAATCTTTGTGAATTGGAACTTGTCCGGGCTGGATCTCGGTTAATATTGTATGGACAATTATGAAATTTGCAGGATATGTGGTCAGTGCCCTGTAGTTGTGCAGCGTGAAGTTTCTCCACATTTCACTTATATTTTCAAGAGTTATGGCCCTTTTTTCTTCAAATCTTTGTGAATTGGGATTTGTAGGGCTCGATCTCGGTTAATATTGTATGAACAAGTACGAAATTTGCATGATATGTGGTCAGTGACCCATAGATGTGCAGCGTGAAGTTCTCTGTTTTCGGTTATATTTTCAAGAGTTATGGCCCTTTGTTTAAACCTAAGTGAATGGGATATATTTATTTTTCCAAGCTGGATCTCAGTCCATAACCGATTTGAACCAGGAAAATGGCTATATTATATGTTATTCTACATTCCAAAGCAAACAACATAGGTCCTGAAGTATGAAATTGCCCCCAAAACAGTGAATTGGGTGCAAAATTCAAAGTTCACTGATCGCTTCATAATTTCACCACAATATACTCTCAAGGAATGTAGGTCTCATGACCAGGTCACATTTTCGGATTTGGCAAAAGCCCTGGCGACCATCTTGCATCGAAGCATCGTATTATCACTTGATGCTTGATACTTGGAATATGTATTATGTGAGGCATGGCAAAAAAGTGACTGAAACAGAATTTTTATAATTATCCAAATTAGGCCTCCACCAACCAATAAAGAACAGAACAATGGCGGGGCAGTGTCGGATTAAAGTGGAAGGGGGGGGGGCATACAATTGAGCAATCTCTGATTGCTTCCTTCCTGTGTGTTGTATTGGAACAAAAACACTGTTCAGAACAAATGTTCGTGTTTGATATTGCGAACATGTTTTGCCTTGAAACAAGTTTTTGTCTTCAGTGTGTGGTGATTGTGAACATTTTGCCGAACAGTTACCAACAGTTATCCAATCAACTGGCATCTGTCAGTCACCTGACGAAGCCGCTCTCACATGACACAACAAAATGACCTTGCTGCTTGATCGCGGCGACTGGCGGTCAAGAGAAAATGTTCGTAGTGTGAGGGTACCACTAACAAAAACACAAACAAAAGGTTCTGTTCCAATACAACAAATTGTTCGTAGTGTGAGTTGGGCTTTAGCAGAATTTCTGTCCACAGATGCCTGAAGTTAAGTTTTGCCGTCTGAATAATTACATGTAGAAGAAATAGGGTATTTTCCTTCATTCGTTCATGCGGCTGATGTTAAAGAAGTTTTTAAATACATAGGAATTGTACCTTTTTAAAAACAAATTACTAGTAAATAAATGTATCTCTGCAAACATTCCATTCAATAGAAATCAGACAATGTGAAATTCTTCTCAGTTGTTCTCAGTTCCCGTAACCAGCCCATATTTTGAGGGCAAATAATTTAAAATCCATGAGGGATTTACATTTTCATGAGTAAAACTTGCTCATTTTCTTCATATTTGTATACAATTGGTTTGCAAGTTGATAATTGATAATTATCGCACTCAGCATATTGTATTTTTACAAGCAAGGTTACGAGAAACAAACAATTAATTAACAGTGGACTTAGCTGTGCGAAGCAGAAAGTCCGCTTTCCCAAGCAAGAGTTACTCCCCTTAGACCATGCTACTGTTCATATCTTGGTATGCAAACACCGCCATTCCATGGTCAGATAATCCCTGACTAGTCTAGTAGAATGCAGGCCTTCAAGTGCCTCCTATATTTCCTATATTTTCCTATATTTTACTCAAAACCTCCTATATTTTGACTTTTTCTCATGAAAACTTTCATCAATGCTCTGTAATGAGTCAAACTGCCATGAGGAAATACATTCCAGATTTTTTTTTCCGCCTCACTTCACTCGGCAAATATGAAATCATTTCAATCTCTCTTTGCTGAATCAAACAACAGAACAAGGTCACCTGAAAGACCACCACCACTATGACCGCATTCAGTGAAAGTTATTTGATTAAAGTGATCGTAAGCCCTCAAGTAAAGTTTCCATCAAATGAAAGACCATTGCCAACAGTGTGGGAAAATATTTATTGTAATTTTTATACGCCCGCCAAAAGGCGGACGTATTATGTGATGGCGGTTTCTGTCCGTCTGTCCGTGCGTCTGTCCGTCCCTCGTGTCCGGTCTATATCTGGGACAGTTTTCTATCTACAGTTCTAAATTTTGGCGAGTGGATACCCTACGGGGAGACGAGGTGTCGCATACCAAAATCAAGGTTGAGGTCAGAGGTCAAAGGTCACTGGCATAAAAAACAGGAAATCACTGAAGTGTTCGTGTCCGGTCTATGTTTTCTATCCACAGTTGCAATTTTTTGTGAGTGGATACACTAGGTGGAGACAGTGTGTCGCGTACCAAAATTGAGGTCGAGGTCAGAGGTCAAAGGTCACTGTTGCCTAAAATCAGGAAATCATTGATCATTGACAGTTTTCTATCTACAGTTCTAATTTTTGGTGAGTGGATGCCCTAGGGGGGAAACGATGTGTTGTGATACCAAATGTAGGTCGAGGTCAGAGGTTAAAGGTCAATGTGAATGAAAAATCAGGAAATCATTATAAATTTCTAATTTTTTGTGAGTGGATTAAATAGGGGGAAGGTCGAAGGTCAAAAATCAGGAAATTATTAAAAATAACATTTCTTTGTGTCAGTAGATACATGAGGGGGACACGATGTGTTACCTATCAAAATGTAGGTCAAGGTCACTGTCACCCCAAAATCGTGCAATTGTTAAAAACCCCTTTCCATTGAGAAATTACGGGTAGCCGTTTTGTCATGTACCAAAATTAAGATCCAGGTCAATAGTCAAGATCACTGTGACACCAGAATCAAGTCAAAGGTCAGTGTGACCTAAAAATCAGCAATTCATAAATAATTACTAGTTTTTGGTGAGTGGATTCAATCGGGGCAAATGAAGTGTTGCATACCAAAAATTAGGCCAAGGTCAAAGGTCACGGTGACCCCAAAATCAGTAAATTATTAAAAATAACATTTTTTTTTGTGTCAGTAGATACATTAGGGGGACACGATGTGTCACATACCAAAATGTAGGTCAAGGTCACTGTGACCCCAAAATCGTGAAGTTGTTAAAAATCATGATTTTGTGTCCATTGAGAAATTACGGGGAGATGGTTTGTCATGTACCAAAATTTAGGTCAAGGTCAATAATCAAGGTCACTGTGACTCCAGAATCAAGAAATCTTTGAAAATTACTTTTTTTTGTGTCAGTAGATACATTACGGGGACATGTGTCACGTACCAAAATGTAGGTCAAGGCAGAACATCAAGGTCACGGTGACACCCAAAATCATGAAATTCATAAAAATCATGATTTTTTTGTGTCCATTGATACATTGACGGAAGACGATGTGTCGTGTACCAAGGTCAAAGGTCAAGGTCACTGTGACCCAAAATCAGCAAATCATTAAGTCACTTTTTCATATGCCTGTCGAAGACGAGGTCATGTCATGTAATTCATCCATTAACATTTGTTGTCCATGTGATATCTCTAGTTTCAAGGTATGGAATGGTATCAAATCCCTTACTCGCATGGCGAAGAGGAGCCATACATCAAGTTGTCAAATGTCAAGGTCACAGTCCCCCAAAACTGAATCAAGTTTAGTTGACAAAATGTGTTAGGTTGGAATATTCAGAGTTCTCTCCCCTATATGTATATGGCATTTGTCCTATGGCATTGTCTCCCGTGTTTGAAACCGCTACATTTAGTTAAACTGTTGTGAAATAAAAACCATACATTTATTGCCCAAACCTACACCTGCTTTGACTTATCCCTTAATCTCCGCCAGGAATACAATACAAACGATAAAACGGAAGTTTTAAAACAAAAGTTATCTCCCCTGGGGAGTTATCCCCCGGGGAGTAGTCTCCCTTTAGGGGAGCTCTCTCAGCTCAGCCAGGATATATATAGTCTGCCCACAGTATCCACTTCCTCTTTTCTCGTTTGTACCTCGAGTGGTGCACGTCAGGGAGTTTGCAATAAACTAGTTGTTGTTGTTCAAAGACTTGTTTATTTTCGAAACATTTTCTTTCTTGAATAATGTCTGAGTATTCGGTTCCCATTCCTTCAAATTCTTGCCGTGCGTGTGGGCGAATTTCGACGCGCCTAGATGCCCACACGCGTTGTTTCGTTTGTAAGGACAAAATTTGCTATCGGAATAACACGTATAATGAATGTGTGTCTTGGGATAATGATGCTTGGAAAAATTATGCACAAGCCCGTAGGTCCTATTTACTGCAGGCTTCAGAGAACCCTGATCTATCGGAAGTCGATAGACGGGTGTTGGAAATTGCATTAGTTGAGGACATTAAATTCAATCAAGATCTGGGTGGTCCTGTGTTAGATTTGCCCCGTAATTCTAAAAGTCCAACTTCTTCTGGGTCTGGGGATATACCACCTAGCGGTATGGTTGTACGACATGATAACCAAGGTGTACTGGATAGCTTAGCCTCCACGGGTCTTGCTTTGTCTGGAGGCCTTGGAAAACCGGTTCCCTTGTTCAAGCAAACAAAGGCCAGGTCACAGCTACCGCGACACTCTATTGTGTCCGTCGGGCAAAAGATTTCGACTTCCTCACATGTTAGTTCTCCGACTCCTTTGTCTAGTGGCCTTTCGCCGGCTGATTCTCGCAATAGGAATTTACATCGTCGGTTATCTCCTTTACGATTGAAATCTGCTGGTTTATCTAAAAAGAAAACAACATCTTTTTCTATGGAAGGGCGTTCGGGATCGGCTTTAAATGTTCGTGTTACGGATTTACAACCGCCGGGTTCGACACATGTTGACACTTCGCGTCATCATTCTCGCGTGTTTGATCGTCGTTCTGGTTCACCGCAACGCCGTTCTCATTCTCGTTCACCTGTACGTCGTATGGTTCCGTCTCCGCGACGGTCTGTTACACCGTCTCGTCGGGTGTACTTGGTTCTAATTCTGCTGTTCGGCGTTCTCGATCTCCGGTTCGTCGATCTTATTCATCGGGTCATCGTGGTGCTAATTTATGGGTTCCCCATTCGCCGGTACGCCGTTCTCGTTCTCCGGTTCGACGTTCCCGTTTGTCTCCACGCCATTTGCCACGCCAGTCTGGTCATGCGCAGACTCCGTTTCTTGACTATACTCTCAATCAGAGTTTTCCGTCCTCCCAGCGTCATCACACCGTTCGTTCTCCGTCACCGGTTTCGACTGATTTGTCTGATGATGATAATTCCTCTTCGACGTCGGAAAGTTCGGAGGATTCTTCTATGATGGCGTTTTCTGTCAAAATGAAAGCACTTATGGCGCTTATTCCGGACATGCCGTCTCCATCGGAGTCACTTTCTTCGCGTGATAATTGTCCTACTGCGGCTTCTGCTGCGTTTACGTCATTGTCGGCGTCACGAATGACGCTTTCCTCCTGCGCTCCGTCTCCAGCTTGGGAGTCTAATCTGAAGTTATTTGAGGATCAATTGGAAGATGACAACAAACTTAAGAAGCCCTCCTTTCCACTTCATCCAGTCCATGACAACGTGTTGCCGGATAAATCACCCAAGACGGATCGGGATTTGAGTCGATTAACGAAATTATCCTCTTCGGCTGCTATTTCGGTTCCATCCAAAGTTTTTCTGGCGTTATGGATATGTTGCTGTCTATCCAACGTGCTACATCTTACGCGGATTGGTTTTTATTGGCGTCATCCCGGATTTCCTTGGATCCTGCGTTACGTTTGGAGGATGGGTCAACTTTGTTATCTCCTGCTCGCATCGAGTATTTACGTGGCTTCATGGATACTCTCATTAAGGCTAACCGTACGGTCATTAGGGCAGGTGCCTTTTCTTATGCTTCACTTCTGCAAGCGCAACGTTCTTCCACGCTTGGGCCGCTGGTGGCTGCCCAGCACGTGGTCAAGTAACTTTTCAAAAAGGGGGGCGGGGGGCGGCATTTTCTATCATCGCAGCAAGTCAGCCAGCTTGCTGTATCATCTCATCTCATCTCTCAGTCATATCATATGTCCACATACTACATGATCACCAGAGAAGAAGTAATAGCTCAGCTTGCCAGTCACCGACTCTCAAGTCATCAATCAAGCCAATGGTGAGTTTTAATCTTTGCCTTTACTGCGGATTTGCTTGTGTCATTTCAGGTTAAAGCTATGACCTTCTAGATCATATCAGCTGAGTCTCCTGGCGGTCAACTCACAGTTTCAACGTACAAGAACTGACACTTTTGTGAGTATTATTAATGTTTATTTTCAGGTCACCAGTGTCAGCAACAGTAAAGTACAGACAGTTGACAAAGACACAGAGTAGACTCAGAGATTCCGCTGTCAACTCTCAACAGTCCAATCTGCATCAAGGATTAAAGTACACAGAGTTGGATATAAAGCGGACTGTGGACTGACGATGGTGTCAGTTGGTCAGCTGGTATAGTACGATGGCGTTTTCTCCCAACTCATACCTGATTACTTCCGGATTCAGGCGCTCAGGTTCCTGAGTCATTATGGCAGTAGTACTTCGCACCACTACCACAATCACAGAACCGGACACATGCATGCTGCCTTTCAAGTACTCATTCCGGCAAAAGTGCCTGAGTCCTGCACGGGAGGTAACATTGTGCTCCACATCCAAGACCACAGCTACTTGCATGAAGACATGCAACAAGATAAGTAGCCACTTCTTATATCCATGACTACCTTCTGCGTTCTGACCAGGGTTTTCTTGTTGAATATTATTGTGTCTTGTTTGTGATTATCTCGGCGGATATTCAGCCTGCCATTGCAAATACATCAAGGCCGAGGTTCCCACCTCCATATGTTGGTAGTGAGGCATCAATCAAAGCAGGTGTAGGTTTGGGCAATAAATATTAAACATTTATAAACAATGTTACTATTTATAACCAAAGCAAACCTGCTTTGATGTAATGGCCCTCCCATCCTTCCCCTCACTCCGCGGCCTTGTACACTACAGGTCTCGGTTTATAACAAGAGAAAAGAGGAAGTGGATACTGTGGGCAGACTATATATATCCTGGCTGAGCTGAGAGAGCTCCCCTAAAGGGAGACTACTCCCCGGGGGATAACTCCCCAGGGGAGATAACTTTTGTTTTAAAACTTCCGTTTTATCGTTTGTATTGTATTCCTGGCGGAGATTAAGGCATAAATCAAAGCAGGTTTGGTTTGGTTATAAATAGTAACATTGTTTATAAATGTTTAATATTTACTAATTTAACGTGGAGAGAGGTCCTTTATGAACTTCATATATCAACTCAAGAACAAAGGTTTACTTCATCACTTTCTTCTTCCTTCATGAAAAATTCTGAAAGAAATCCATTTGCAGGAAAACTACTATTTTCTTGTGTTTGACTATTGTCAATTTCATTGTGGGATATGTGAGCACTCGGTTCTTACTCCAAGGTCACCTAGTTTCCAAGAGTTAAGCTTATTTTAGTTTATCATTGAATTTTAGATGTGATATGTTACATTCTCAGAAGCACAAAATTGTAGACCTTTCTCTGGATTGCTAGCTACTCAGTGTTCTGATGTGTATGTTTCACCAAAAATCGGGGAAATTAAATGCAAGATTCAAATTGACTTGACACTTATGAGTTACCATCTCCCAGATTTTGGTGAAACATTGACATTGGAACAGTGAGTCTGTGTTGAAACTCAAAGTATGCACACCTTAAGCTTGAATCAAGCAGTGGAAAGTGCATACAAAGTTTGAAATATATGTATTTAGGCCGTGTGATGTCACTGGACCTAAATATGACATCCTCGCGAGCCAGTGAATCAATCGATAGGCTACGATCGGTACACTGGCTTGGTTAGTTACTGATAGCAGTTCTGGATATAAAAAAGGCCCTCGGTGGCCGGGTGGTCTAAGGCGTTTCGCTGGTGACCGCTAGCCTCACACCGCCGAACCGGCAAGGGTTCGAGCCCAGATGGTCCATGTGTGGAAGTTTGTCAGTTACTTGCCGACCGGCGGTGGTTCTCTCCGGGTACTCCGGCTTCCTCCACCAACCAAACTAACTGTCACCATATGACTGAAACAAACTTGAGTGTGACATTAGCCCCCCCCCCCTCTGGATGGGTATCCGCTAGACCGAACCAATCAGTAAGCGCACTGAAGCAGCTCATCAGGCCAATCCGCAGCGAGGTTTGAGATTTGACTGGTTTGAATTTCATCGCTGGCCAGACTACCTTTGAAGATTTAGGGGATACCTGGACTTATGCAGATGAGATATGATTGCAACAGACCACCATAGAATGCCATGCTTTATTTGCAGTTTACTCTGTAATAAAATCGTCAAAAAATTACAATAAATATTTTCCCACACTGTTTGCAATGGTTTTTCATTCGATCGAAACTTTACGATCACTTTATTTAAACACCAGAAAATTACCAAGTTTGGAACATACAATGTAGTAGTGACCTGTCTTACACTTCCTTATTTCCTATATTTTCCTATATTTTATTAAGAAAATTCCTATATTTCTCCTATATTTTGGCAAATTTCCTCCTATATTTTCACTGTGAGCCACTTTGCAGGCCTGGTTATTATCCTCTAATAAATTATAATTCGATCGCCCGCATCAAATTCAATCGCCCAAATTTATGGATAAAATTCAATCAGTTGTTCTAATGAATATGATCACCCCCCCCCCCCCAAAAAAAATCGTCAGCATAACATAGATATAATGGAGAAGGGTTTGTCACTTCCTGTTCTAACATTTCTAAGAAACTATTTCACCGCCTGATTTTCTCGTGAGAAATTTTATATCATGTGATTGAATTATCAGGGGTTTTACTCTAGTTACATTCATTCATTGTGTGCAATATGGAAAAGGAAAGGAAAACTACCTGTACGTTCATGTCACTTGATGAGCCCTATACCCAGTAAATAGATAATTCATTTGCACTTTTGGAGGTTCAGTTATATATCACCCATTTCACATGATTGTTGGCAGTCTGAATACAAAATTGAGCGAACATATAAATATTTTGTAGCCATCGCCCTGGCAGGTCATTGAGAAAAAGATAAATATAATTGTATTTTATTCTTCTTCATATCAAAGATTTATTCAGGTCAGTATTCAATTCCCTCACCTATTTTTCCAGTTTTGTCCAGTATCAAAAAAAAAAATGTTAACAAACTTTATTCTGGACCAAACAACTAGTGCATTTAACATAAATCGAGTAATGGGTGCTGCTCAGTTACCGTGTCCTGTCGCAGTATTATGTCTTTATCACTCTCAGCATTTCCTGAACAGGCTTTCTCTTTCACCCATGTCACCCATTTTATTTGGCCTAAATAGCACTATCGAGAAAGGGCGTGTTCATTTGATGGTATCAATGCTTTTGACATAACTTTGTGGGCTTGGACAAATAAACTCTAAATAATTTTGCTGTACCGGTACTCTAAAATTTGTGAAGAAGATGAATCAGTTATGGACTCAGTGTTAACAGGTTACGGCGATCCCGCTCTCGGAAAAGGAGGGGGAAAAAAAAAATTTGCTCAATAAACCAGTTGATGAAATCAACAAAATCCTCTTGAGGCGCACACAGACTATATTCACATCAAATGGTAGGAAATACATAAATTGTCATCTATCCAATGTACATAATGATAGGACAAACATATGTTGTGCTGTTTAAACAACATTGACTGGTTCTTCAAATGGCAAATTAACTTTACAGGGCCTGATCCAGGCCGTTTTTGAACCCATTATAACGGGTTTGGGCGCCATGAATTTGGGCGCCCAAATGAGAAAAAAAAAAAAAAAAAAAAAATATTTTTGTTAGCAAATTCCCTCTGAACAGGCTGAAACCTATATTAATGCAATTACTATTGCCAAATATTAAGTTATCAGGCTGTATTTAGACCATTCAATACTCCCACAGCTTCCATGGGCTTCGACAGTCCCACATCGCGGCCTATTTCACTATAACTTATCACACTCTGCGCCAGGTAAGGGTGCCCAAACTAAAAGTCTAGATCAGGCCCTGCTTTAGGACATGGAACAACAGATAAATTAATGCGACTGAAGTTTGGTTAATTAGGAATCAAAAGTTATTTTAGTGAGCGGGATCGCCCTAACCTGGTTAATTTCCCATCTTGCTTACTGGTTATAAAATACATGTAGTATATACCTACAGGTCATTGGAGTAATATTTTAGACAATCTGATTAAAACTCAGACTTAAGAACCACTCCTCTATCGGACATGTCACTAATTAAGATCTGGGACAGTCTGTATCTTAAATCTGTCGCTCATGTCAGATTGGCGACCAATCACAGTCCAACTTCAACGGGCGAATAGGTGCCTATGCAAGCACATCTTCGGTGATTGCTCATGGAGAGCAAGAACTTTGTCAGATTCCTGGGTTGGATTTTTCTGCGCCTCGTTCACTACAGAAATAATCGGATAGGCATATATTCGCCCATTGAAGTTGGACTGTGGTTGGTCGCCAGTCTGACATGCGCGACAGATTTAAGATACAGACTCTCCCAGATCTAAATTAGCGACCTGTCTGATAGAGAAGCGGTTATTAAATCTGAGTTTTAATCAGATTGTATTTTAGATAGAGATCATTTGATGTTGCCTAGCTTGTCATCAGTAAATTAGGCCTTATGCAGGCTTTGAATTTGGGGGAAAATAGGGCAAGGCCAGTTTGGCCTTGGATAATGATTAGATTTTGTGGGCATCAAGGCCAACGGACCAGGCAGCAAGGCCAAATGTGTTAATAATACTAAGGGCACTGCGTCCACTTTGTTTGCAGGTCTTATGGAAGATATTGCCATGAAATAAATAAAATTGAAATTTCCCCAAGCCTGAGTTATTATTTAATGGGCCTCATATAGTCCTACACCCTGTCTAGACTTATATATCTCCATCCTATTCCCACACATATTTTGCAAAACTCGGCCTATAATATCACAACATTTTCACAACTGTTTGTTGTTGTTGTAAAACATTCAAAAGGTATCAACATACTGTCTGTAAATATACAAATTATGAAATAAAATCTTATCCAGTAATACGAAAGAATGCATCTAGCTTCCGCATGTTTGAAGCCCCCTTCTCCAGTTCCCGATATTTGGTCGCAGAAATACATTCGTGTGACGGCATGATTGCATTATTTACTTCAACTGTCAATCCAATGACCGAACCAAGCGACCCGCTCTCTGTAGTCTGACCAAGGGGAGAGTAATCCGAATTGCCAAATGGGAACCATCCATTGAAGTGTAATTGAATCAAAAACAGGTGGCTTCCGAATTACCGATGTCGTCAAACTGTACGATGCTGTTTACGGTAACAGGAAGAGGGAAAGCTAAAACGAAACCACCGATCACCGAAGGACTTTGCTTTTCCTACGAAATTACCAAAGCAAAGAATAAAGAGAGAGAAAACGCGAACACATGATGGAAATAAGATTGGTTTTATTCTTAGGATCACGTAGGCCACTAAAGGCTTCACGGCGGCCGTGTTGTGGCCGTGTACTTGGAGGCCACTAGAGGCTTCACGGCGGCAGTGTTGTGGCCGTGTACTTGGTGAAAATTTGTAGGGCATGTAGGTAAATTAATGAGGCACTGACGGCAATTGCCATCGTTGCCGCCGTCAAATTCGAAGCCTGCTTATGGAAATAATGAGTAAAGTAAATGGAACATTAAATACCCAATTTATTGCCCAAACCTACACCTGCTTTGATTTATGCCTTAATCTCCGCCAGGAATACAATACAAACGATAAAACGGAAGTTTTAAAAACTCCCCAGGGAGTTGTCTCCCTTTAGGGGAGCTCTCTCAGCTCAGACAGGATAGTCTGCCCACAGCATCCACTTCCTCTTTTCTCGTTTGTACCTCCAGTGGTGCACGTCAGGGAGTTTGATTGCAATACAGTCTAGTTGTTGTTGTTAAACTAGTTGTTGTTGTTCTAAGACTTGTTTATTTTCGAAACATTTTCTTTCTTGAATATGTCTGAGTATTCGGTTCCCATTCCTTCAAATTCTTGCGGTGCGTGTGGGCGAATTTCGACACGCCTAGATGCCCACATGCAGATGGCGTCTGTATCATCGATTCGGGCCCGCCTCAATCATTTGGATTGGCTGGCCTCAATCGATCTACAAGACGCCTACCTCCATATTCCTATTCATCCTCGTCATCGACGCTTCCTGCGGTTTGTCATCAACGATCGGCGCTTCGAGTGGCAAGTCCTCCCGTTCGGAGTCAATGTCGCTCCTTGGCTATTCACTCGCATCACGTCACCAGTCATGGCGTTCCTTCATCTTCGGGGTATTTTCATCGAGGTTTATATAGACCATATACTCATGTGGGCTGCAGACAAGGACAGTCTCAATGCACAAGTCCGCTTCACACTGCTTGTATTACGTCATCTCGGCTTCATTCCGCATCCCCTAAAGTCGGAGTTGGTTCCAGCGCAAGTTCGCCGTTACATCGGGGCGGTGTTCGATACTCGTCTACAACTGGTACACCCCCCAGAGGACCGTTGGACCAAAATTCAGGTGCTGATTCTAAGGTTTTTATCATCAGCGTCTCAGACAAGACAACAGTGGCAAAGTCTTCTGGGTTTACTCACTTCCACGCAGGATCTTACTCATTACGGCTGTCTCCAGGTTCGTCCGCTGCAATACCATCTGTCTCCTTATCTTCAGAGGTCATCTCTCAATCCTGCGGTTCCGGTGTTGACGTCTCTACATCCACATCTGATTTGGTGGCAGTCTCGTCACAACGTCATGCGGGGAGTTCCGTTCCGGTCTCCTATTCCGTATTACCATCTCTATACCGATGCTTCCATGACGGGCTGGGGAGCCCATCTGGACGATCTGGAGGTCTCCGGCAGATGGTCGACTTTGGAGTCTAGACTTCACATCAACCTTCTGGAGATGAAGGCAGTCATCCTTGCAGTTCAACATTGGAGTTATCGTCTCAGCAATTCGTCCCTCCTCATAGCTACGGACAATTCGACGGTCATAGCCCATATCAACAAGATGGGTACCACCCGATCTCTCTCAACGTTTCGACTAGTGTGGGATCTCTTCGACTGGGCTCTCATTCATCACTGCCATCTCAATGCTCGCCATGTTCCGGGTCGGCTCAATGTCTTAGCGGACCGTCTGCAGTCCTTGCGTTTGGAGGTGAGCGATCGCTCTCGCGCACCATCGCTCACCTAAATCATATCCAAGGTACACTGTTTTTCGCGCACCTAGATTCAGCAGATTAAATATAGAAATAAGTAGGCTGTGTCTGCTAACGGCATTATTAAATGTACGGACAGTTGGTGTTAATTTTGCGAACTCTTCCACACTGAAAATCACTGTGAGAATAAACTGAAATGCCTTTAATAAATTTTAATCAGCAAACGATCGCCGTCAATTCCAGCGCGGCCATAATTTCTTCGCTTGTTTGACAATCGGTAGTCTCTTGCACAGGCTATTCCTAGCATGGGATCGTGCAATATTTGCCACGTGCGCGGAGAGCTGACAACAATGGCGGTAACTGCAGCAAATCTTCCTTGAACAAATTGAAGCAGTTGACGAAGTTTTCTAAGAAAGGTAGATGATTTACACATCATTATCAGCACACAGAGCCTGTAGTCAGTAGGATGTCAATACTCTTGGGCAATATTGAACTGGGACTCGTCTGATCATTCGCCAAACATTCTTCTCGTTCACTTTATACTATCGGCCGATTATTTTTGAGAACCTCCACGAACACTGCTCTTCGCGCATGGTTGGTTCCGACGAGTATTATATGCAGAGTGAGCTTGCTCAATCTTCTGGTATGTACGGCCGTACTACCCACTGGTGACTGTTGAAATCTTCATCACTTTTGATATTGACTTGTTTAAATTGAAATAGAATAATTTATTTTCATTAATTTTTCGTTTGGAAATAAATTGAAAAATAAAATAATTTAATCAAAAATATAATATGGTAGGTTAAACAATTAAAACAAAATCACTCCCCTCACGAAATTTGGGACAGCGATTTTCAGCTCTCGTATTAGCTCTCCTCGGTTAATTTAGGTACACTTTTTTTAGCTCACCATCTTTTTACAAAAGACAAGGACTGCCGTCTGTCTCGTCCCGACACCGTCCTTCAGACCGAATGGCAACTTCATCCAGAGGTATTCCGTCAGATTTGCAGCGTTTGGGATTCTCCATTGATCGACCTGTTCGCGACGAGGAACAATGAACAGTTGGCTCTCTTCGTCAGTCCAATTTTGGACCCTCAAGCCTTCGCCATCGACGCTCTTTCGATCAGCTGGGACAACTTCCTAGCCTATGCCTACCCACCGATGGCCATCATTCTAGAAGTTCTCCAGAAGATTGCTCAGCACGACTGCGTGGTGTTGCTTGTGGTTCCGTGGTGGCCGCGTCGCCAGTGGTTCCCGGTTCTGCTTCCACTTCTCATGGCTCCGCCACGACGTCTACCAGTTTGGCCCTGCCTGTTGCGTCAACCTCACGGTTTATTTCATCACAACCCGCGGTGGCTCAATTTACACGTCTGCAGACTATCCAGAGTGCACTCACAGTCCAAGGATTTTCAGCGGAAGTTGCACAAACGATGGTGTCAGCCAATCGATCTTCCACATCGCAGCTCTATCAAGCGAAATGGGCCTATTTCGTCTCCTGGTGCTGAGAACGTGATGCCAATCCCGACTCTGCCTCTGTTTCCTTAGTAGCTGACTTCCTCCTTCACCTCCATCGTGACAAGAAGTTTCAAATCAGCACCATTGAGGGGTATCGGTCTGCTTTGGCTAGGGTTTTGCGTCTTTCTGCCGGCATCGACATTAGTCTAAACGACAATATCTCTGCGCTCATTCGGGCTTTCGCACTACAGTCTCGCCATACTCGCCAGCTGTTACCGAAATGGGATATTGGTGTGGTTCTGTGTGCTCTGATTCGTCCGCCCTTTGAACCCTTACAGTCCGCCTCTATTAAAGCGGTTGCCTACAAGACTGCTTTTCTGGCGGCTTTTGCTTTGGCGTCTAGAGTGTCTGAACTTCATGCCCTTGAGAGATCATCTATGACCTGGACGGCGGATTGGTCTCGCGTATTGTTTCGACCTATTCAGACTTCGTAGATGGCCTAGAAGACGACCTTCTGTTATGCCCTGTTCGAGCCATACGCCACTATCTCACTTGTACCGATCCCGGTCGGGGCTCGCGTCGTCTGTTATTCTTGTCCCTTCGTCCTTCGGCGGTACGTGACATTACTAAGAATACCATCGCTTCGTGGTTAAAGAAAACCATTAAGTGGTCATATCAATTGGCCATTGACGCTCCCCCACTACTGTCTACTGCTTCTTCTCATGAAATTCGTGCCATCGCTACGTCATGGCCTTTATGGAAGAACTTGTCCCTCCATGACATTGTCCAGTCTTGTGCTTGGACGGCAAATTCCACGTTCACTAACTTCTATCTGAGAGACATGTCAGTGCAATCAGATAGAGTGACCACGCTTGGGCCGCTGGTGGCTGCCCAGCACGTGGTCAAGTAACTTTTCAAAAAGAGGGGGGGGGGGGCGGCATTTTGTATCATCGCAGCAAGTCAGCCAGCTTGCTGTATCATCTCATCTCATCTCTCAGTCATATCACATACTACATGATCACCAGAGAAGAAGTAATAGCTCAGCTTGCCAGTCACCGACTCTCAAGTCATCAATCAAGCCTGACACTATGGTGAGTTTTAATCTTTGCCTTTACTGCGGATTTGCTTGTGTCATTTCAGGTTAAAGCTATGACCTTCTAGATCATATCAGCTGAGTCTCCTGGCGGTCAACTCACAGTTTCAACGTACAAGAACTGACACTTTTGTGAGTATTATTAATGTTTATTTTCAGGTCATCAGTGTCAGCAACAGTAAAGTACAGACAGTTGACAAAGACACAGAGTAGACTCAGAGATTCCGCTGTCAACTCTCAACAGTCCAATCTGCATCAAGGAAAGTACACAGAGTTGGATATAAAGCGGAATGTGGACTGACGATGGCGTCAATTGGTCGAAAGTCGGCTGGTATGGTACGATGGCGTTTTCTCCCAACTCATACCTGATTACTTCCGGATTCAGGCGCTCAGGTTCCTGAGTCATTATGGCAGTAGTACTCCGCACCACTACCACAATCACAGAACTGGACACCTTGTATGATACATTGGCGACCAAAGATCCCAACTCATACATGCTGCCTTTCAAGTACTCATTCCGGCAAAAGTGCCTGAGTCCTGCACGGGAGGTAACATTGTGCTCCACATCCAAGACCACACCTACTTGCATGAAGACATGCAACAAGATAAGTAGCCACTTCCTATATCCATGACTACCTTCTGCGTTCTGACCAGGGTTTTCTTGTTGAATATTATTGTGTCTTGTTTGTGATTATCTCAGCGGATATTCAGCGTGCCATTGCAAATACATCAAGGCCGAGGTTCCCACCTCCATATGTTGGTAGTGAGGCATAAATCAAAGCAGGTGTAGGTTTGGGCAATAAATATTAAACATTTATAAACAATGTTACTATTTATAACCAAACCAAACCTGCTTTGATGTAATGGCCCTCCCATCCTTCCCCTCACTCCGCGGCCTTGTACACTACAGGTCTCGGTTTATAACAAGAGAAAAGAGGAAGTGGATGCTGTGGGCAGACTATATATATCCTGTCTGAGCTGAGAGAGCTCCCCTAAAGGGAGACAACTCCCAGGGGGATAACTCCCCAGGGGAGATAACTTTTGTTTTAAAACTTCCGTTTTATCGTTTGTATTGTATTCCTGGCGGAGATTAAGGCATAAATCAAAGCAGGTTTGGTTTGGTTATAAATAGTAACATTGTTTATAAATGTTTAATCTTTCAAGATTTTGGAAGACAAATCAGATATTGACTCTACTGACAAGATTCCCAAGCATAAGCTTTTGGCACTATGTGGTACTGTACACCCATCCGAGTGGCGAAGTCTTTGAAGGCCCTACCAAATACCCGCTACACACTTCGCATGAAAATCTACAGAGAATCTTGAAAACAAGTTCATATTTTTTCCAACAAAAAATGATATAAAAATTGATTGATTTTTTTAATACAATCAAATTGATGTTGCGAAAACATAGTGTAGCCTTAACGCCTGACCCATGACAGAGTCTGATTACGATCACATCATCTTCATTGATGTATTGCAACGTATTCTATGTAACAAAGGTGCTAAGCTATATATAGGGGGATTCCATGACACATAAGTTATTTTTTCATTCCCGGAAGGGATGAATTTGTAACATCTGACACACTTAACAGCCATGACTACGCCAATAACAAAAAAATTTCACTTAAATAAAAGTATTTCTTATTCTATGAATGGGTTTTTACCCCTCGGCCAATTTTGGCCATGGGGTATTGTCGTCGTCTTGTACGTCCGTACGTGAGCGAGATAGCCGGAAAACGGTTCCACTGTTGAATTCCAAATTTGGTATGCTTATTTACCTAGTCAAGGACCAGAAGCCTATTGAATTGGGACCTGATTGGGTGGAAACCTTGGCGGCCATCGTTAATATTATGCAAAATGGATAATGATCCATATCTCAGAAACCATTGAACTGTTCAATACGAAAGTTGGTATACATCATCGATACATCAATCAACTTTCAACGAATTACCAAACCGGCTTTTCTGATTAGCTGGAAATCCTGGAGGCCATCTTTAATTTATGCGAAATCGATAATGATACATATCTCTGTTACCATTCACTTGTTTTATATGAGAGTTGGTATACATCATCGATACATCCAGATACTTTGAATCAGGACCTGATTGACCGAAAACCTTGGTGGCCATCTTTAATTTATGCAAAAACTTTAATGATATATATCTCTGATACCATTTAAGTGTTCTATACCAAACTTGGTATACAGCATCGATGTATCAAGAGACTTGCAATGAATAACCACATCAGTTCCTCTGAGTGGCGGGAAGGATGTGCGGCCATCTTAAATTTATGCAAAATCATTAATGATCTCGTTCTCTGATACCATTCAAGTGCTCAATGTAAAATTTGGTATACATCATCGATGAATCAAGAGACTTACGACAAATGACGGTTGTTCTGGTTTCTCTGATTGGGCGGAAACCTTGGTGGCCATCTTTAATTTATGCAAAATCTTTAATGATGTATATCTTGATACCATTTCAGTGTTCTATACAAACTTGGTATACAGCATCAATGCATCAAGAGACTTTCAATGAATAACGACATCAGTTCCTCTGAGTGGCGGGAAGGATGGGCGGCCATCTTTAATTTATGCGAAATAATTAATGATCTCTATCTCTGATACCGTTCAAATGCTCGATGTAAAATTTGGTATACATCATTGATGTATCAAGAAACTTGTGTAATGAATACTGGTTTTTCTGATTGAATGGAAATCTTAGGGGTCATTTCTAATTGCAAATTTTTTGATAATCTGTATATTTATGACTTGACTGCTTGGTGTTCCTGACATCTTAGTTCAAATTGAATACATTATGAATGTACCGAGAGCCGAGGGGTTTTCAGATGCGCAGCTTCGTATTGATAATTTCAGTCATATTACTTAGCTTCTGGGCTTAATTAAAAAGGCGTCACGTAAGTTACTCAGAGAATTAAGGCAGTTCTGGTTTATTGGACATATGTTAAAAGTTCTCTGATTTGATTAAAAGGATCTTAAAAGTTCTCACCTAGGGCAATAGCTTAAACGGTGAGTTAGTAGATATGAGTATAGTTGTCATTAGTTACTTTGCCATATTTCACCACATCAGATATAAATATTGTTGACCAGTGTCATGTAAGTTACATGAGATGGGTTTCTGTATATCCCTGCAGTCCCATGAACTATATAACTATAACTATCAGGAGAAATTATGTTTAGAAAATGAACAATATGATGTGCTTATACAGGAATAACAATTTCTGGAATACTTTATTGCTAATTATTTTCTAATTAATTAGCAACTGTGGGCAGGGACCCTGTACTTGGTCTGCAGGGACAGTTGAGAGTATCTAAATAGTATACTTTTAGTAGTAACAATGTTAGAAATAGTTAATTAATTTTGATATAATAAATATTTTGGATTTGCTTTTGTTTAAATGTAACTTATGTGATCTTTTATAATTTAAGTTATATGTCACATAAGTTACGGTACATAACTTCACTCATCTAAATTTATATTCAACTATTTTGTTATAACTAGTTTAATAAGAGATGTAGGTTCCTAGTGAACATGAGGTACATGTAGTTTCATTGATGTAAAAAAAAAATATTTCTATTGCCAATATTATCTCTTGACAAAATGAACCATGAATTTTTTTTACGTAAGTTACAATGTGTTAATCCAATTGAATATTGAGTGAAAATAAGTCTTGTCAATTTTACAAATCTGGCAACTTTTCATGTTAGAATACAATCAGCTCTTCTGATAAATATGATCACTCTCTATCATCGTGATCATGTCATTGAAATAACACAGAAACGATGGATTATCTACATGAATAATGGATTATCTGCTTGATTATCTCCACAAATAATGGATTATCTCCATGATTATCTCCATGAATAACGGATTACCTCCATGATTATTGCCATGAATAACGGATTATCTCCATGAATAATGGATTATCTGCATATCTCCATGAATAATGATTATCTCCTTGATTATCTCCATGAATAATGGATTATCTCCTTGATTATCTCCATGAATAATGGTTTATCTCCATGAATAATGGCTTATCTCCATGAATAAATTATAATGGATTATCTCCATGATTATCTGCATGAATAATGGATTATCTCCATGATTATCTCCAGAATAATGGCTTATCTCCATGAATAATGGATTATCTCCATGAATAATGGATTATCTCCATAAATAATGGATTATCTCCATGATTATCTCCATGAATAATGGATTATCTCCATGATTATCTCCACGAATAATGTATTATCTCCACGAATAATGTATTATCTCCATGATTAATGGATTATCTCCATGATTATATCGACAAGTAATGGATTATTGCCATGGTTATCTCCATGAATAACGGATTATCTCCATAAATAATGGATTATCTCCATGATTATCTCCATGAATAATGGATTATCTCCATGATTATCTCCGCGAATAATGGCTTATCTCCATGAATATTGGATTATCTCCATGATTATCTCCATGAATAATAGATTATCTCCATAAATTATGGATTATTTCCATGATTATCTCCATGAATAATGGATTATCGCCATGGTTATCTCCACGAATAATGGCTTATCGCCATGAATAATAGATTATCTTCATAAATAATGGATTATTTCCATGATTATCTCCACAAATAATGGATTATCTCCATGAATAATGGATTATCTCCATGATTATCTCCATGAATAATTATCGCCCTGAATAATGGATTATCTCCATGAATTATGGATTATCTCCATGAATAATAGATTATCTCCATAAATAATGGATTATTTCCATGATTATCTCCACAGATAATGGATTCATGAGTATCTCCACGAATAATGGATTATCGCCATGATTATCCTTATGAATAATGGATTATCTCCATGAATAATGGATTATCTCCATGAGTATCTCCATGAATAATGGATTATCTCCATGCATAATGGATTATCTCCATGATTATCTCCATGAATAATGGATTATCTCCATGATTATCTCCACGAATAATGGCTTATCTCCATGAATAATGGATTATCTTCATGATTATCTCCATGAATAATGGATTATCTTCATGAATAATGGATTATCTCCATGAATAATGGATTATCTCCATGAATAATGAATTATCTTCATGATTATCTCCATGAATAATGGATTATCTTCATGAATAATGGATTATCTCCATGAATAATGGATTATCTCCATGAATAATGAATTATCTCCGTGATTATCTCCATGATTATTGGTCCATTTTTGTCAACTAACTGTTCTGATGAATTTGATCACCCTGAGATTTGATCATGGGAAATACCACTTTCTGTGATTGAATTAATAGAGAGATATATAATTATAAGAGGTTATCAATCATGTGAGATATTCCTGTACTTTGGTCGCAGACAGGTTACCATGGATACATGCTGCATAATATTTGTCATTACAATACGTATTGTCTTCCATATATTTTATTCATGTTTTGGGGATATTCTTTTAACAGGACCCTTACTGGCAGACGGTGAAAAAGCCCCTACACCTGCTGACAGTTCTGCACGGAGTACTTTCACAGTATGTCCAATCTCCACATCATTTACAGATATATGAAAGGTAGGACAATTTTTTTTGTCCATCGAGCCAAACCGGACAGATCTGAACATGTGGTAATTTGACAACAGCTTGTGTTATCAGTCGGGGGACCAACTCTGATTTTACAAAATTTCTAACCTAACCAAGTTATGAACTGGATATATAGCAATAACTCTGAGAAGTTATAATTTTTGGTGCGCATTTACCACAAAATGTTTTTGGAAGGGAAGAAAACATGATCTACTGCAAACATGGCAAGCTTACCTTCAAGAAGATTGGATTGGACCACAAATATTTCATCAACATTCTATCTGCAGAGTACATGTACCTAGTAACTTTATAAGGTTATAAATGCCAATTTGCACAGTAAAAAAAAATTGAGTGAAGCTCTTAAGTGATACAGTGTAGCCTCGCTATACATGTAGCCTCACTATACATGCTATAAGGAAGCTTCCTGAAATTAGGGCATGCGTTCCTTTGTAGGAATGGCATATGCCGGTTCCCAAATGGGATACACAATGCCCAGTTTGGTGCTCTAATCTGGACCCACCCGTGGGGTTCTCGGGTGTAAAACGGATTTAGGATCCTACCCGTGGGGTTCCCGCGTGGGAAGGAATAGGATCCAACGTCATGATATGTTTGAAATAGTGTTGAAAGCGATGTTAAATCATATTCACTCACTCACTCACTCTAATCTGGATGGAGAGTTCCATTTGGAATGGCATAGCTAAGCCATCCTTTGTCTGCCGAGTTTCAAAAAGTATGCCATGAAGTTCCTAGGAGTTCCAACCTGGCACACCACACTTCTCTGTTTGGAATGCCTTATGCCAGTTCCAAGCAGTTTCTAATTTCAAGATAACGGTGCCTCAATATAGCACTGATTCTGATATAAGGCAGGCGCTATGATGTCCACCAAATTGACAGATATTATTTCAACCCTTTTATAAGGCTGAAAATCTATAAGGCAGTTGAAGTTGGTCCCCCAATAGCAGCGTTGTAGAGGGGCTGGACTGTACCTCCTTAACCAGGCTTAATGTCTTGGCTTTCCAGGAAAATTATACATAATTGAAAGGAAAATCTGGGATGCAAGGATAGAAGCTGATAATTTACATGTGTGTAGGTTAAAATCTCATGTTTATGAAAGTTTTATGAATGTGCCACATGCGCTTGAAGGCATAAAGGTTGTTGAACATAGGTGGGTGGGTGAGTGGGTTCAGTTTCCTGTTGCTTCAATGCATTTTGCTGAGAAGCAACAGGAACTTGATAATGTGATGTCTTGCACTGTAATATCACTTGTCTTTATTGCAACATGTAAGCGTCCTGTCTGTATCTTGTGCGCTGTCCTCCGTGTTTTATAGGGTGGATGGAGGGTGTCTGGTTCCATGCTGCTTCAAAGATTTCTTCTTTGAAGTAGCAGGAACACAACTTGGCTGGGTGGTGCTTAGTTAGTTCGTCGTGATATAGCTGAAATATTGTTGAAAGCGACGTTAAATTCCTTTCACTCATCCTGTTGAACATAGTACTTAATGAACTGTCATGGTCATAATACTCTGTGACTTCACCACTGGTCAAAATATCATTATTTTGTGAACTGTGAATATTTTGATATGATCACTTGTTGAGGTTATAATTTATAACTTCTGTAAGTTGTTCTCCTGACTGATTATTGAACACGTTGAAGCTATTGAAAGAGTTGAATGACCCTCATCCACTGTTTCGTTGGCTGTCGATTCATCCAACTGTACCCTGAGCGAGAACAAAACAATGGCCTCTGACTGACTGCGGGCAAGATCTGTATGCTTTACACAGCCAAACTTTCACCAGCCATTTCCAGCCTTTTACCGTCACCAGCCAGTACTGTGCAGTCCACAACTGAATGTAACTAGCAGGAAAGGTCCCCTTACAATACTGTACATTTTAAAATGAACCAGTAACTGGCTGCTTACTGGCAGGTACGGTTCAGTTATCGGACAGTACTGCACGGTTACCGTCTGGTTACTGACATGTTATCCACTTGCTGGTTACCCGTGAGTTACCGACCAGTCACCATACAGTAACTATCTGGTAACCGTCCAGTTGCCAACTGAATGGTACTTTCCAGTCACCCAGCGGATGGTAACCAGCGGATGCTAGCTGTGAGGTTACTGCACAGTAAACCTGCTGGTAACAGGACCTTTCCTGCCAGTACTGTTCAGTTGCGAACTGCACAGTACTGGCTGGTGAATATTTCGCTGTGAACATTGCCCAAAATTATTTTTGAATATATTTGTTCCTATCATCTGGAAAAGTCTAAAACTAGGCATGTTTTGTGAAATGGATGTTGTCATGAAATATGCAAAAATCAGTGACCAGGAATACATCGTTGTCCCCCGATGCACTAGAGGGGGGGCCATAGTATTGGGGTTCATGCCCATCAACATGATCATGAGGCTGCCATCATTTCTAGACAATAACTTGTCAATTCTTTCCAAAAGAATGTTTATACTTTGCCTTAAAGTGATCGTAAACCCTCAAGTAAAGTTTCCAGCAAATGAAAGACCATTGCGAACAGTGTCGGAAAATATTTATTTCAATTTTTTACGATTTTATTAGACAGAGTAAACTGCAATTAAAGCATGGTATTCTATGATGGTCTGTTGCAATCATATTTAGGTCCAGTGATGTCACACTGCCTTAATACATATATTTCAAACTTTGTATGCACTTTTCAGTGCTTGATTCAAGCTTAAGGTATGTCTACATTGAGTTTCAACACAGTCACTGTTCCAATGTGCATGTTCCAAAATCTGGGAAATTAAATGCAAGATTGAAATTGACTTGATGCTTATGAGTGACCATCTCCCAGATTTTGGTGAAACATGCACATTGGAACAGTGAGTCTGTGTTGAAACTCAAAGTACACACCTTAAGCTTGAATCAAGCACTGTAAAGTGCATACAAAGTTTGAAATACATGTATTAAGGCAGTGTGACGTCACTGGACCTAAATATGATTGCAACAGACCACCATAGTATACCATGCTTTAATTAAAGTTTACTCTGTGTAATAAAATCATAAAAAATGAAAATAAATATTTTCCCACACTGTTTGCAATGGTCTTTCATTTGATGGAAAATTTAGTTGAGGGTTTACGATCACTTTAAGATCCCACTTGGATTGGTTTTCGTGCCGATCCATCTCCATGTGGTGCCACTTGCATGCAAAGTTAAAATTTCATTTCTGGACAACAACTTGAAAAGCTTAATAGATTCTTCCAAATTGGTATGTGTGTACCTTGCCTCAAGATTTTGCTTGAGATTGTTTTTCATGGTGATCCACCTATAGGTGGCACCACCTGACGACCACGTTAAAATTATAGTTTCCAGACAATAACTTATGATAATCTGAACAGTTTGACACCACCTGATTATGGTAGACCATGTTCATTTCCAGACAATAACTTCTGGAATACTGAATGTGTTCTTTCCAGATTTGGTATGTAGGTATTGTGGGTACTTGGGATTGTTTTTCATGCCGATCCACCTATAGGTTGACATAATTTCCTTTTAGGACAAATTCAGTATGTGGATGCCTCAAGATTTCGCATGGGATTGTTTTTTCATGCCGAATCACTTAGGCGGTCATAATCTCCTTTAAGGACATGTGGGTACCTTGCCACAGGATCTTGCTTGAGATTGCTTTCCATGCTGGGGACTGAACGTTAAAGTCTGTCCATTTTAATTAGTCGTCTACTTTGGAGCTTGTCAAAAATCAATAGATACCTCTGCATAAATTTTCTTTTTTGCAGCGTGTAGAACAAACTGAACTTTTACAAAATGACTACCATTTCTCTATGATATCGATAATATATCAAGCTTGAAATAACTTTGTTATTCTCTCCATATAAAACTTCAGTACATTTGTTTCATGCACATGTACCACACCGCAATTACATAGGGAGACGTCATAATGTATTCATGCTCACTGGGACAAAGGTCATTGATGCCATATAAAGTAATAACAGGTGGTCCGTGGGAGTGTGGCTTATATTCCATGCCCAGTGAAGTTTACCGAATGATAAACCACACACTCCTCTATGATCATACATGGCATTGTTGACCTTTGTGCTAGTCAACACGAATACATTATAACATCTACATTACATTATAATATTACATTACATTATAATACGGTACATGAAACAACTGTAGTAGAGTTTCAAATGGAGAGAATTACAAAGTTATTTCAAGCGTGATATATTATCGATATAACAGAGTTATGGCAGCCATTTTGTAGAGTTCAATTTGTTCTACACGATGCAAAAAAGAAAATTTATGCAGAGTTAACTATTGATTTTTGACAAGCTCCAAAGTAGATGGCTAATTAAAATGAACAGACTATAGTTTTACACTAGCCAAATCATGATAGTTATTTTATGTAGGGAGCATTAGTGCAGGTGAGAAGGCCTGAGTTTGCACCCATTGCAATTCTCAGTCTTGGCCATTGTATGCATTGTCTCATCATCCTTTAATGAAGTATGCTCAGGTTTTCATTTTATTTTTGCGGAGATTTGTCCTTACTTCTTCTTGTTAACCTAATATGGAAGCTTGTGATCCAACATTGACTTCCTGAACATGCCAACTGACCTTGTGTTCTTGTCAGGTTGTGGTTGCTATGCAACATGGAATGTTCACAGTTCACCAGTTAGAAATCTAACAGTAACATGGGCGGGTTTTCATCTAGGAGAACTTTCAAGCCGAATTTCGGCTTTTTCACAAATAATCAAAGCACAATTTTTTTCAGAGAAAAAAAATGATAAGAAAAAAACATTTCTATGTACTGTATGTTATTTGTGTTTTTTTGTTTATTTGCATGTATATGGTATTTTATTTTGTTTCTAAAAGTTGAAAGTCAACCTTGATCTTGAGCTCTAAGATGCTGGCAAAATGCTCTGATAGCAAACATGTGCATGTATCGGACATGTCTGAGCATAGATGTGTTTGGTCACCCTGGGTGTGCCCCAGACCCCATGCCTAGTAGTTCACTGTGCTATGCACAGCTCGAGTTGTTTCTCACCAAAAAAAAAAAAAAAATAAGAAAAAGTTGGTACCATAGTACCACAGAGAATAACAATTCGGTGGAGTGTTTCCCAAGCTTGCTTGAAATTATTAAAAAGCCAATAAAAATTACAGAGAAAAAAAACAAACAAGGAATTCCAAGGCCATATCAGACAAAGAATTGTGTCAGTTCATGTGCAGTTAGGGAAATCTTCTGGTGGTGAAAACTGTCCTTATTAAAATAATTCCTGTAATAATTCAATCCCCTATCAATATTCAATCACCCCCTATTTTGGGGACAACCTCAATTGGTACATATAGTATACTATACCCTATTTCTTCTAATTATTCATACGGCAAAACTTAACTTCAGGCTACTGTGGAGGCAATTCTGCAGATATTCTACAAATTTCACTAGCTATCTTTGCAGTTCTTGGGATAAATAACCTATCCATGCCACAATATTTAGCCTCAGTTGACATAAACATGGATTTGCTGTTAAAAAAAATTAGAAGAAATCTAGGGCAGTACTCGCAGGATACTGAATCTTTGTCATATTCAATACCGACATGACTGAAGTACATGTATAATAAAGCATGTTATTATTTATTTCACGGAGTACCCTCTAGATTTATAAGGAGAATTGTGAGGTAAAGTTTACCTGTGTGGTCTTCCACCAGGAAATACCTTGATGATTTCATTTGAGCAATCGTCTAACATAGCAATGCATTAGCAATAGCATGACAAGATAAGCATCAACATTTGACAGACTTATGATTTATGTATTGTGTACTGTGCACAATGTCGACCCCCTCTCTCCTGAAATGTCTACATTTTTCCTGCCATTTATTTTCTTTTCTCAAGATTGAGTGTATACAAGTTAGATTTCTATGGTCTGTTGATCAGCGTAAAAATTGTAGTCTGGCACTGCCTGTCACTTTTCCTGGAGACCAATGCCCGTCATGCCTGTACAATTTGTATTGGGGGAAAATTCATTAATTTCCATCTTTCATCTTCATCTGCTAAACACGAAAACTGAAGGCTATAAAATCAAAGCGTTAAATACAGACAAGACAAGCCCAATTACAGACTAGACAAGCCCAATACAGACTGGACAAGCCCAATACAGACTAGACAAGCCCAATACAGACAAGACAAACCCAATTATAGACTGGACAAGCCCAATACAGACAAGACAAGCCCAATTACAGACTAGACAAGCCCAATTACAGACAAGCCCAATACAGATAAGACAAGCCCAATTACAGAATAGACTAGCCCAATACAGACAAGACGAGCCCAATTACAGACTAGACAAGCCCAATATAGACTAGACAAGCCCAATTACAGACTAGACAAACCCAATTTTGAGATGCACCCAAAATAGAGAGCAAAAAAAAATAATTATATATTGTTAGGTTTTTGTAAATATGTTTTCAGCATTGAAAGTCAATGTTCAGAGAGATCAGTTACGAAAGCCTCAGGTTTTGAAAAAGCAAAAGAGCTAAAATTCACTTCCCCAGACAACATTTGCGATCTACTTTCTGGGCAAAGAAGACTGATTTCATTCTATGCAATGTCTATTTGCCATCGGTAAGAGGAGCTGTTTTTCACTCTCCTGAATTTGAATTGAGGGGAGTGATTGGGAGTGATCACTCTTGCTGTTCTAAAATCCTAAGCACTGCCGCATACGTAATTGATTCAAACCTTACATAGTTTGTCTGAATTCTGAAATTTTAAGTAATTTCTCTAATTTGGGATTGGACTCCTTCCTAACGAAATATTTGTGCCAAAATTAAGGAGATCCAAAACCTTGATAAAACTGAACTGAATAAAGAACTGGATGATAGTAAATTATGCATGTGGCCAAACTGTCTGCTTCATAAACCCTGTATCATGTGACATTTATTGTTGACATGGTTGATCGGTGTATAACAGTTCATAGAAACACAGTTTTTATGGCATTTCTATTAAGAGACACGATGCATTACCTCCCTTACACCATACAAGAAATTCCCAATGTGTGTTTCTGAGGAAGTTTACAAGATATCTGATTCTGGTGATCAATTTGACCTGTACTTTACAAAGCATGCCAAGTGTATTCAGTCTCTTCATTGTAGTTTATTGAACTTGTTGAATGCTACGACCATTTTATAAGGTGACATAATCCTCATAATCTAACAATATATTAGGCGTTTGACAGGTGATGCTATCTCGCTCATCTTGCACATCTGCTCTGTAATTGTGTAGCATCGCCTTTCTTATAAAGCTATAGGGAGACCTTTCTTCAGCCTGTCAGTGACCTCAGTAAACTGACATGGATATCGGCAGTAAGTAGGTGTATGACATTTCAGACTGTGACATTTTGGCAGTCACATTTTATTCATAACGTCTCAAGAATGACCATGCCTGAATACATTTAGGGAGCATTCAGGTATTCAGTGGAGGGTGTTAAAAGTCAGGATTTTCTTCTTGCCCACGCTGGGTTAAATTTTACGTATGGGAGTGGGGTAAAAAATTCCAGTTTTTTTGCGTACGTAATAATCGAATGGCCCCCCTACCTTACATCACACCTGCATGTGGTCATGAAAAAGAAGCTTATCTAAAACTGATCAGACTGACTTATTGTCCCTCGCCATGTAAGTGGGGGGAGGAGGACTCAGAAACATGCGCATCTGTCATTTCATCTCTGTTAAGCATTTCTTGTCCAACCAATAACTAAGGGAGCGTAGCAAAAATCGGAACGTTCCAATGGAACATTTGCGTCCAGTATTGGATACAGCACGTTCCATTTTCAGCTACATGTACTGGAACGTTCCACATTAGAGGAACGTTCCCCTTGAACGTTCTGTACAGAGGGCACATACAACATTCGGGTGCATCAGAACGTTCAGGTGCTTCAGAACTTTCGGGTGCCTTCATGCTGAACGTTCCAGGTAGTTGGAACGTCGAGTTACTGGAACGTTC